>JANHGL010020820.1:0-26666 GCA_024611195.1 Ceyx melanurus
ATAGTGAGGCTCACTGCACATTTGCAGAAAGGTGTCTGTCTTCTTTGGCCAGACTTGGGCCAAACAACTAAGAAGATACTTGTACTCTTTCTGGGTGTAGCTGGTTTCCAGCTCACTGCTCCCATGCTTTGTGGCAAAGAAAGCTTGAATTTAGACATACACTGGACCGAAGAGCTAGCCGGGTTGAAATGAACATTTCTGCCAATTTCCCTGAGCCCAGGACATCAGCACAGGCTGAATCATAAGCACTTTGCAGAGCTGTTGTTGAAAAGGCACAGTCACTGGTGCCATTTCCTTTTGATGTAAAATCCATTAGGTGGGTCTGCCATATAAAAGGCACGGTGATGCTCAGCCAAATGCCATCAGATTAAAAACCCTGAAAAGCCACAGAGTTGTTCCTAGCAAGAAGTGAGATCTGAAAGACCAGATACCAATAGCAAAGCCTATACTGATCTATAAATCTCCACTGTCCTCGGGAGTTTTACACCTTCCACGTGGCTCGTTGAGTAGACTGCTGAGCGCAAGTGCTGAAGGGATCAAAGAGCCTCAGTGCTCTTTGCTCTTATTTTCTGGGGGATTTTAATATTATTCTTTTATTTTGTATTCTTTTATATACTACATAGCGGGATGAAAAGGCCCTTGGGACAATGGTACTGAAAATTCTCTCTCCTTCACCCCAGCAGAAAGCAATCCTGTCCCTGTTGGCAATGCAGCCAAGCCTCCGATGTGTTCTTGTTTCTGTGAGTCAGGGTAAGGAACAGGGATGAAAGCTCAGCAGGGAGGGAGCCTGACTGATGTGAAGAGGCCCAGGGGAAGAGTTTTAGCAACTTACAGAGGAAATTGGGATCCCAAGATGACAGATCTATAGCTTTGAAATGAGTAAATTAAAAAGAGAACGTCTTCCCAATCAGATTGTACACATTTTTGTTTAGTTAGGTTTTTTTGGTTGTTTGTTCGTTAATATTCCTCTGTAATGAAATGTTTTTCTTCAAAGACATTCTTTCTGCTTTGCCTGCTTTTTCTCTAGGGGGAGTTTGACCCGTTGCCCCTAAATTGTGAGGGGGAATTGGAACCTCTACAGAGAGATTAGAAATCTCGTGTGCTGGGTCATCTGGTGCTTTCTGGCTGCTCTGACAGGGGAAGGTGAGCTGTGGAGCACGCCTAACTTTGTTCTTAAACTCTCCCTTCAACACCACTTAGGGTTTTGCTGGGCAAGAGGACATTTTGTCACCTTTAGGTCTTTTCAACCTAAATTACAGTCACCTGCCTTTATTGTGAGGAAGCCACTTCACCTTGCTAGACTTCACTTTGGTAAAGCAATTTCTGCCATTCTGTTTGGCTTTAAACTATATGGAAATGATATGTTCCACTCTCTTTTAATTGTCTTTCCTGTGTTGTCATTCCACTAATCACTTTGCAGGCTCAGCAGTGCCCGTTAACTTGCCTTTCCCACAACCCTATCCTAAAATCGCCTCCACGGGGCTCCCTGGCCACGCTTCTCCTCACTCCCAGCCCCACAGCCACCTTCGCCCTCCGCGGCCTAGGCCTCAGCGCAGGCTCCGGGCCCGGGGGAAGGGAGGACCCGGAGAAGCGGCTTCCGGACGAGCCGCTCCCGCCGAGCTCCGCGGTGCGGGGCGGGGGGGTGAGACCGGAGCGGGGCTCTCCCCGCACGCCCGGGAACCCGCGGCCTGTTCCCCGCCGCGCCCCCCGCTCGACCCCGCGGCTGCCGCCCCAGCCTCCGCCGCCAGGTGGCGCCGGCAGGCCGCGGGCGCGGCTCCGAGCTGTGCTCCGGGGAAGCTCGGGGGCCGAGCCTGGCGGGGGAAGGCGGACGGGGACCGCGAGCAGGCGCTGCTGCCCGACGGGCGGGGCGAGGTGTCGCCAGCCGCTGGGAAGTTACAGCTGTAAAAGAAAGAGAAGAAAAGCCGTGTCTAAAGGATTAGGTCTCTTGCCGCTTCTGCATTGTGGCACAAATAAAGTAACGAGTGGTTCTCATTTAATTTGAAAAAGATCCCAAATATTAATAAAAACACTGTAATCCACACTGAAGCAGCTCAAACAAGCACTACTTCCATTAAGTACCTGAATTTAAAAACTCCAACAACCTTAGAGTTAGGAAAGTGGCTGTAACTGAGGCTCTATTCTTTGCATTAGAAAACCTGATTTACTCCATCACTGCCAAGGTTTTAGGCTTATGTGGCCGAATTCTCCGAGGCTGCATTCACAGCACCAGCTGTGTACACAGCACTGAGTAAGATACCATCATCTGAGGCTTCATTTGATGCCCTCGACAATGCAGTTTAATAAGAGCCTTCTATAGACCAACTGACATCTCCCTGCTTCCAAGTATTTCAAGTCAGTGGCAGAATGACTTTAAAACATCAAAAAAGCTAAAACACCTTTTTTTCTCTTTGGCATTCTCAAATGGGGACTCAGTTCTACACCCTCCTCTCAAAGCACATTATGTCCCATCTCCATGCTTTCCACAATCACATTCTACCAGAAGCAACAACTGCACTACTTAGTAGTCATTGTATAGATAATAGTTTTCACCCTTTATAAGATAATCCAGGTAGCAAACATTTCCTTTCTCAAGGTAAATAAAGCATTACAAAGAACACCAAGATCACAGTCTCAGTGAAGCTCACTGTCTAGTCTCTATCCTGAGGTATATTACACTGTGAACTCCAGAAAAGCAGAGTAAAGTAAGAATATACTGCAGTAGTCCATCATCTAAAAAAATTACAGATATCCTTTGTGAAGATGAATAAAAAGTTGGGAAAAAAAACTCAAAACCAAACCAACAACGACACAATACAAACAACAACAACAACAAAAACCAAGCAAACCAACCAAAAAAAAAAAAACTAACCAGGACTTAATGCAGAATTATCACACTGGTACAAGTACAGAAAACAAAAGTTTTCAGCAAGAATACAAAGAGTAATTAAAAAAAAAAAAATGAAGAGCAATATTGCACCAGAACAGGACAAAGAAGTGGATATACAAAATACTTTCTATATCCTACATCTTAGGGAGAGTACACTTCTTGCTCTTCAATTGTTGAATTTCTCAGATTATTAAGGGCTCACTGAAAGGCACCCCTTGTTCCCAGCCACACTCAGTCCTTCCTTCCCACCATTCAGTGTTAAAAGCTGGCCACTGCCAATAGGAAAGCCTCCCTTCAAGCCCCCATTGTCCTTCCTCAAGCAGTTGGAAATCTGACCTATATAGCAGCTGACCCCAAAAAACATTTCCAGACATTCCCAGTCACTTCCAAGCAGACTGAGTAGTTAATGAGTACTTTTCAACATTAACAGAGTCAAATGAGTACGCTAAGGATATAATTTACAAATGGAACTCAATACCTCTTAAAAGAGGAAAAAAGTAAAAACCACTGGAATGCTTTGTGTTTTCTTCTAGTAATTTAACCATTACAGAATATAAAAGAAAGCTCATAGAAACAAGCAACTCCTGGGCTTGGAAGCCAATGGTCACAATATAAAAAAGCAGGAAACTCCTTAGAGGATGCTTAAAAAAACCTCCAGGTTTTACCCCACAACTGATGCTTCCCCAGCATCCATTCACTGCACAGACTAGGAACTGGCATATCAAGGAAGTTCATTCCTATCTTAATATTCAGTGAGGGACTGTGTAGTGTGTCACATAACAGTGGCTCTTTCCCATAGAGTCTTCAGACAACTGTCTAGCTTACATCCCAAAACATGGTATATAATTATACTATCCAATATAAGTTTTTCTTCAACACACCATAAAAAAACTTACAGCTTCAGTTACATTTCTGGCCCCAGTAATTTCCTACATAGAATTCCAACCTTTAAAAGTCCAGCCACTTGAACAATAGGGTGGCTTAGACCTTATACTCCCACCTCACATTATTTACAATTAAAAAAAGGATATATCACAAAATTTCATTATGCCACATAAGCCAGTTGTTTCTATGAAAATTGTTTTTTCACGATGAGTTTATTATAGGACATAAGCTATTACTACCTTAAGAAAGAAAAATTCACAAAATAAGTAAATGTGTTCGTTTCCTTTATTCTGAAGTACCAACATCTTGCATACAACATGCAATTTATTGCTTATTGACATTATTGCATATATCAAAGGAAAAAAAATAATCAGCCAATATCACTATGCAAGCTCCTAAATGGTTCAAACTAAACACAGAAATGCTTTACAACATCACTGAAATGCAAACAACTAACTTTAATTTTTTTTTAATAAAAAGTAAATTTAAACCCAGAATATGTAACCATCTGCCTTACTACAACTGATTACTTTTATCACTGATCTGCAGAGTTGTTATACATTTTTAAGTTCTTGTATGATGATAAGGATTGCTACTACAATCAGGCCACATTTGAATTTAATAATGAGATCCTGACGTTTTGTGACAGTATTTGTATTTACTGCAAATCAGATTGTCAAGATTTATCAGGAATCAATCTAGTAGAATTTACAGTTTTCATCCTTGCTCTGCACATAATTTAAATATATATATATATCTCCAATGTCTTCTTATACAGAAGATGATATAAATGTTTTTGAATTACAGGCTCCATTACTGATGCCCAACTTGTAACTCATTTGTTCTTAATGCTTTGTGCAATTTGGGTTTCTATCAGGTAGCTGTCCTTACATGTTCTACATATATGGGTTATCTGCTGAAGTTCAAGAAAACACTGTTTGGTATGTGCATGCTAGAAACAAATCCAGGGTATTTGGATGTGTGCATATTAAGTGTGCAAATTAGAGAACTGAGCTCATGATTAGCCCTTTTCCTCCCTTCCCTCTATCACATGATGGATTTCTGTTGTGAAACTGGAATAAGGTTATAATAACCAGAACCAAGATATTCCACATTGCATTCAAAAACGTTATGTTCTGTATTACAGCTTAGTATTAATATTTAAATGTTGTTTTCAAACCTAGCAATTTATTTTAATATACCAAAATTTAAAAACGTAGAAGATAATTTACATGCAACATGTCCCACTTGGGTGCAGATTCTCATATGCTTAAATATTTAAAGGCTCATAAAAGCATGTCCTGTCCACAAGACAAGTACAATGTTTGACATCCCACACATAGATTAAAAAATAAAGATACACTACAGAATATTGTATTTGCTTTTATATTTTCAATTTCAGTAAGTAGGAAGTTATAAATAGCACGTGGAATCATTATATGGTTGATACCAAGCCACAGTGAATTCTTTGTAATTCACTCTCTTGAAAAACATTTCCTTAGATTGCAACCAGATTAAAAATTTATATACATCATTAGAATCAAATGACCTTTCAGTGCAGGACATTATACAAGGAAAGTGATCTCAGAAGAAATTTTGCCAAAATATTTCTTATACCAAACAATACCATTTATTTTTTATAGCTACCTTCCACTCTTTACTGAGCTGTAAAGTGCTTAGTTATTATAAATAGAGCAAGAAAGTCAAAGGAGGTAGCTAGTAGAGATTTGTAATGGGTAAAAAAAAAAAATTACCAAGTGTTGCCAACTAAAAGTATGATTTCATGCTTAATCCCAGATCTCTAAACATTCCAAGCAGCATACATTTCATCTTCTTTACCATAAAGAGAGCTTTCTAGTTGCTTTCAGAAAATCCTGAGACCTTCAGCTGTCCAAAGAGATTTTACCTGGGTTTGAATTAATATTAAGTTCATAAATATTGATCACTATTTCCATTTGGCTGTTGTCAGTACTGTTCTTTTTCCAGCTGTCAATTATATTCCATAGACAGAGAAACTCCAGCAGGAACAAATCCTTCTCTTGACGTTCCTTGTAGCTAGGCAAGGATGTTACACAGCAGGCTATTAAAAATGTAAAAGAGGGCTGCCCATACTTTTCAAAATCTTCTACACTTGCATTTTTTCATCTGAAAATCCTAGTTCCTTTCTGTTTGCTTTATTAATGGCTTTCACCAGCAGTCAACACTGCACCAGATCGTGAACTGGAGTAATTGCCAAGCAGCCCTTTATTTTCCTCCAAATGGCCCAGCTGAAGCATCACAAAACAGTCTTACAGACTCCTCTATTACATTTTCTTTTATAGTTAGCTTATATGTATGTGTACTTTTAAACACACACAAGTCCATGAGAGTCCTCTTCATGCAGCAATCAGTAATTGATAACCCATTTTAAACAGCCTGAAAATTTTAAAGAACAAAGTTTCATTTTCCACTGTGATACAGAGATACAGAAATACCTTCCAGCTACCTACCAGTCTGCTATTGTCCCAACCACAGCAGGAGGAAGACATCTGGGTGTCTGTATTTGTGTTCTCAATGTCTTCTCCCTTCATCTTTAAACCTGCTTGAATACATTTGCTCACTTGTGTAAGCCTTTACTCTCAGGTTAACATTAGCTCTGTAGCATGAGTAACTGTCTCCCGTAATTTCCTAAGACTGAAGTAATTATCCTCCAGACACTAGAATTTTAGTAAATTTTAATGCAAAATTTGGAATTAAGATGATATATATGTCAGGTCCCCTCATTTTCCCATGCATACAATATTTTTCATTATTCAATAGATTAGTTTTTTAAAGCAATTAAGTAATTATGAGCTTACTCAAGATAGCACAAATCTATAGAGGTAGACTTCAGAAGTTTAATCCTTACCATTGAAGAATGTGCAGAAAACCCATAAAGCATCTCTGTAGTATAAGGCTCTCAACGTCATAGAAATCCACTGGAACACTGAGAAAATGCATATTTGAAGCACATTTCCTCTCTGCATTGACAAATCAATTATAAAAGCAAAAGCTGACCTACCATTCCCCTGTGGTAGTTCTAAAGTGGCATTTACTCATCTTTTGATGGAAAAGTAAAGCCATAATAGAAGGGAAACTTGCATTTCTACATACAGCCTTACCAGTACAAACAAACTCTCCCATGATCATCGTGCTGCTTTTACATCACCTGGTACTAAAGAAATTAAAAGAAAATAAAAACAAGGTAGTGAGTTGGGTGGTTGTGGGATTTTTTGACAAGATTAACCCCTTCCATTTGATATGTTCATAGCAAAAACACCTGGTGACATACAAAGAGACTACACAATGCATCTGTTAAAAACAGAAGTTTTAAGCCACTAATAAGATATTACATTCTAAAGGTAGCATTGATTACAATGCCACATCATGCATTTACTTTTTTTTTCATAAAAAAAAAAAAGACACAAGCTTGCAACATTAAATTTCACCAATATTTCACCAGTTTTGAAATTAAAGTGCAGTTGAAAAACTAGTTTGCTGTATTATAAGGTTTCAGGTAAAACATGCCCCATACTAACATATTCAGTACATCACAAGTTTGTAGCCTGTTTACTACAGTTCTGGCCGAATACACAAGTACTAATTTATTTTTTTTTCCATTAGAAAGTTGTCTTCTGACACATACAGATGCATCAGAACATAACTGTAATACATTCAAAATTAAACATATTAGAAAATTTAAACTTCATCCATTGCAAACCAGTTTGATTTACAGTTATACCTGTTTTTAAGTAATTATGCCACTGCCCTTCCATTCTGGATTGTTGCCAAAAGCATGTTATGCAGAGTTTAGGTATGGGTGGGGGTTTTGTCCCCAATCTAGTTTTAACAGTTTTATTATAGATTGACTTTTCCACCTCTTGCCCCCCATCATACACAAGTCTGTAAAGTCTATCTACAAGTGAAGGAAATGGACCATTTTTATGAATGTTCTCCATTTAAAACAAAACAAATATTGAAATATTAAAGATTAATTCTATGAAGGGATTATTTTCAAAGGTTTTCCTCAGTTATCACCTTAAGAGTTGCTTCAATTCATCTAATCAACTTCTTTTCATCTTACTTCCTGCATAACAAAATCAGTCTTCTACTTTCAAACCATTTCCAAAATGTCTGAATTTACTCAATGAAGCCTTTGTAGATTATGCATTAGATAAACTGAAATCACTATTTTAAAAGATACCAGGTTCTGCAAATTAGTATAAAAGGGCAGTCTGTTTCTTTCAGCAAAGCAGGTCACAGGATCAACTCTCACACTATGGATTTACTGGTACTCAAATGAGGTACTGCACTCACTCAGCCCATGCAGCTAAACAGATTAGTTGTCAACTTTCCCAAGGCATAAACAGAACTTTTGTCTGTGGGATTGTGAAGCATTAATAAGCACAGAATACAGGGGAAAAAAAATAAATTATCAATCTTTGATTTTGGGAAATAGTTTTAAAAAACAGCCTGCCCAGTTTAAGTGGTGGAACTTGGCTTACAGCAGTGGGCATGACACCTCCCCAAACAATACTTCCTGACATCACTCACTGGGGGACTAAACTCATGGCAGCAACTCATTTCAGGCTACACTGTCCTCTTGGTGTCTTGCAGATGGGAACTGCATCCCTCACTCAAGGGTGAGGTATTGGGTGTTTAACCAGTATTGGTAAATATCATTTTGTTTAAAAATAAATTGCTTATTCTGTTACAATAATTGTGATGTACACTAAAGTACAGAATAAAAATTGATACTTCTAGCACACCTACCTGAAGGTAGAACAAATAACATGTCAGAAAAACACCACATAAAAACAATAAAAATTTAAAAAACCAAACCACACTCCACACCAAGGCAAAAATCAGAAGTTAATCAGTCTCAACTCAGATACGGTTTAAAGTAGGCAAAACAAAACTAAACTATAAACAAATACAGCTCTCAAAATAATTTAAAAATAAATAAAACACTAGCATTTCTTCAAATTGGATTATAAATTAGATTCTGGGCTACTTCTGGATTCCTCTCTGGCACCCTCAAGACCTTTAAGTTTGCAGAAGAAAGAACAGAGCACCTACTGACAAATACCTGAAATAAAATGTGCTTACAGAAGTGAACTGTTGCTCTACAGAAATACCATACAGCTCTAGAGAAGTTTGGCACAAGAATGTTTTTAGTCAACATCTCCAATTTCCGATGTGATTAAGGAAAGTGTGACAAAACCCCTCAACACTTCCTATCAAATGGGTCATTTCTAAGAAAGAAAAAATGTATTACTGTAAGTTGCACGTCACATATATAGATCTTTTTATCTTTACAATTAAATTAGCATCCAAACAGCCAATGGTTTGAGGAAAGTTGCAGCACTTTCCAAAGGTAGTAGCAGCAAAGGAAAAAGCACTCTAGTAAGAATTATGCTGTTTCCACACATTTACCATACTATGAAAAAGATTCATGGGCAATTTAGAAGATGTACTATTGCATGTAATCTAACAAAGCAGAAGTGATTCCTTCTCATCCAATTCAAAGAACTTTAACAATTTATAAGATATTCTGTAGTCTTATAATACAGCATTTTAGATAAAATTGTTTCATACATTTCCCAAAATAGTTTGCATTCATATAAGACAGAACAAAAAGCAGTAAAAGACTTCACAGAATCAAAGCTAAGTTTTAGCAAAGCTAATTTTTTAGCTTTTCTTGCAAAAATTAAAAAGTTCTCAAGAATGAAATCTTGTTTGTTATTCCTAGAAGACATAGAAACGTGCCAGGAAAATCGCACCATACCAGGAGTTTGGGTTTTTTGTTTTTCTGTTAAAAAAAAAAAAAAAAGAAAAAAAAAAAAAGATGTCAGCATTCATAGGATTTATAAAACATTAATCTGAGAAACCTGAGTGAAACACTTTGAACACACTGGTGGACAACAAGCAAGTAACCAGTCTTCTCCTTTCTATTTTCAGGAGCTTGTAACTGCTTAGAGCAGCCACGTGGGACTCAGTTGTGTGAGCTTTTGCTATTATTCCTCACCAGACAGGATCCGTAAAGCGTGGCCCTGGGTGTGCAGGCAGTGTGGCAGGGAAAGAGTAAGGTCAGTAGAGAGGTAATACCATGTTTCCTTAGGAGAAGCATCCCATGGCAGAAATGTGCACTCTTTCAGTGAAACCAAATTACTTTCGTAGCAGAAATTTACTTTTATGCATATGATTTCTAGTCAGATTTTCCATTTCTGTGCGTCTTGGCTTCCTCCTGTCCAATAAGACAAATGACTTTGTAGCATCCTTTTGCAATTTTGACCATCCACATCACATTCATAACATCCAAGACAACACTTGAGATAATCCAGGCGCTCTGGGCTGCAAATCCTAATCTCTGGAAAGCCTGTGTTCCAAAGGAAGCCATGACATGGCTGTAATACACCGGCATCACGGCGATCCTCACCACGAAGAACACGACTGTCATCAGCACACCATTGAGGATGTTGGCCTTGGAAGATTTGGGATATCCCAGGACTTCAAAAAACCACCTGTAAAAGAAGTGCTCACAGATACCAAGCAGACTGGAAGCCATCTTACAAAAAAAAATAAAATAAAATTCATGTTGTCCTTAATTATAATTTATTAATTGCCTTTATCATAATCTTAATTACTGCACTGTATCTTGGCTTAGTTGAAAATTCTTCTGCTTGGCCACTTTTTTTTTTTTCTAATCTATAAAATTTGTAAATCCTGAACCAGAGATTATAAATGGCACTGGCTCATGTCACAGCTAGGTATCTTACATAACAAAAAAGATAAATCTAAAACCCCTTTCTCCCACTACTACTGGGTCATAAGGGGTCTTTAAAACAAAAATCATGTATATTGATTCCTTAGAAGATAGGCATAATTTATCTATTGCCTAGCATACAGAACCTGCATGTTGAATTCCTAGAAAAAGAAACAAACTTCTGTAATTCTTTATCATTCACACTTAAACCAGAATAAACATAAGGAAAAATTGTGCAAGTTAAAATCTAGCAACTTAAAGAGACAGGACTGGAGGGAAATGACTTAAATCACTGTATTCATGATGGGAGATGGGAAGGGGAAGTGGAATAAAGTTCATTTCTAAGAAGATATGAGGGTAAAACTATCTAATGAAATAACAGTTCTAAACCTGGTTTTAGAAGTAATTTTTAACTGCCTTCAGATTACAACCTAAGTGATTATACACTAAAAAGATTATCCAGACAGCCAGCTCTAACATAAACACTCCAAGTCAGTAAATCACAGTTATCACCATAATTTTACTCACTGCAGCTCAAAATTAATTACATAAATGCTGATACTAATATTACAAGAGCTAAATGTTTGGCATGGAGAAAATCTCTAGCTAGATATCCCTCAATTCAGACAGGAAATACAGAGACAGTTCTGAGATTAGAATATCACTTTATAATTTAATCATAGTTCTTTTGGTAATACTAAGAATGCAAACAAGAAACAATCTAAGTCATTATCATTATCCACTACTTGCTGCCTTAAGGGTCTGGTTATCTTCACATTTAATGGAAAAAAAAAAAAACAAAAACAAAACAAAAAAACAAAGCAAAACAAATAAAAATTAAATAATACACAAAACAAAAATAAAACACAAAACCACCCAAACAAAAAACCCTGAAAACAACACACACACACACAAAACCAAGACAGGAAACACACCAAAACATTTATGCACTAATGAGAGGATATTGTTCCTTAGTGAAAGGGACTTTACTATCTTCTATAGTGATTTCTGTTTTTCTGTGAAAACAGTGAATGTTGGTATTCAAAGACACATGATCTCTGCATAGGTACTTTAAAAGCATAAATTTTTGTTTTGTTAAGAACCAGATATATCACAATATTTCCTATTGGCATAGTCTGAAAGGTAAACATGAGTTTAACATGTTTAACATCAGTATACTGATCAACTTAAACCCAGGATGAAATACTGTCTTGTCAGAAGTCAATTGGGAGAACAGCCATTTACTAGGACTTGAGTTTCAATACAGGAACCTGAATACAGTACCACCTTTTTTCACTTTCCTACTCTTCTCTTCCCTGTATTACTAAATATGTTTCAAGAAGTGTTGATTTACTTTGCTTTCTCTGTGCATACAGACTACCATCTCCTACTCATCTGCACTTGGGCCAATGAAAGCAACCTCTGGAGAACTCCATTATCCCACCCTGCCCTCCTGTAAATTCAATTTGCCAAGCTAATGTTCAAAAGGGACCTCAGCACAATCATTTGGAACTTGGGGGTGAGCACATTAGTTATGCTGTTGCAGCTGTAGTAGCAAAACTTTTCCCTATCAAAAAAGGTTTCTATGTAGTAATCCCTAGTTTAATATATATAAAATTCCCTTTCAGTAGACATTCAACAAAACAAATAAAACTAAACAAAAACCACATACAAAAAACTCCACAACCTTCTTAAGTGACAAATTATAATCTCTCTTAATATTTGTAAACCCTGTGCAGAAGTTCCCTAACCACTTACCGTTGATTGACAAAGGGAGTGGAGAACTCTGCAAGCAGACGGAAGTTTCCAAAATAAGCCAACAGACCTTTGCTCTGGTTAGCAAAACAAAATAGACGTACAAAAATCAGTAATGTAGATGTGAAATTTGATTCAAGTTTTCAAGTATACAAAGCATGATAAAAAGTCTCAATTTATTTATTAAAACTGCTAGTAGGCCAGTTTGCCAGCTGTGGCCAAATTCTTCACTATTTCAAAATGAGGTGTACTACAAAAGCTGTGATTGCCCTCCAGACATTTCAAATCAGTAGTTTCTTACTTAAAATAAATCTTTTTAAAACTTAGTTAAGTGGCCATGGAAAGCTAGCTAGTGAAGACTGGCAAAAGAAGTCACAGGTTATAATGCTACTATTACTGTGTAAGGGAATTAGAAATATTTTGGATGTCTCAGTGTTTAAACAAGCTGGAAGAGAAACACTGTAAACTACAGAAAAAAATCCTGCCTTGTTTTAGGAACATAATTTGCCAAAGTTAAGTGAACTCCCAGGTCTTGCTTGGCAGCAGAAAGGGCACATAAAGCTCCTCCTCCTGTCCTGACCACACCAGTATCCTGACAGCCACATGGTGTCCTGACTGCACCAGTATCCTGACAGTCACATGGTACATTTCCACCCATATATGTTGCAACTGAGCACTATCCCCAAGTGCCAAAATACAACATATTCTCTGCCTTACCCTTTTGTCATGCTGGAGATAGCATCCCATTACAAAATGGCTGGGTAAGCAGCAGTTTGTAGCAGAGATAAAAAGGTTTTTTTACACATTTCAGTAGGTCTCCTAAACAACCTGTGGAACACGTGTCACGGTTCCTCTTCCCCCCAATACCCACTACAGGCATTTCATATCAGATCATACTACACCAAACTGAAAAATATGCTTTCTTAAATTCCTATCTTCAAGAGTAATTTTTAAAAGAAGACACTTATGAGTAACTTTCTCTGAAGATCAGAGTAACACAGAGACATCCAAGGGCAGAGTTACAGCCAAATAATAAGAACAATTAGCATTGTTCTACAAGGTCACACTGACACTACCCTTTCTATTTACTCCAGAACAACTAAAGCATTTTCTGCATTAGGAAATAAGTCTTGGTAGTGATATTTTCAATTTTCTAATACTCAGCTCTAATACATTTTAATCTGTCATAATATCAGTAGATCTAACCATCTTCAACCTAAAACAGAGTATTTACTTGTCTGTGTACTTCATCCCCTTTAAACCATACATGGGAAATGTGACAGTAATCTGGCATCTTGACACTTTCAACGTTGTAAGTCTGGGAGTCACATAGCAGGCAAGGGAAAGAAATGGGGTAGATGGAAGTAACTGGTATTATGCAAGATTTCTTTATTTACTGAATGAACTTTTTAGAAGAAAAGAGCACTAGGGATCACTGACCTATGGCCTTGCAAATAAACTCACAGGCAAAATGTAGCCACTTGAAATAATTGCCTCCTAATTTTCCAACTAAATATTCAGACTTGGGGTTTTATTTTAAACCTTCTTCTACAATCATGTGAAAAGCCCCTTTGTCCAAGTCCCTCTAAAGCAAAAAACTGAGGAAAGTTTTCATTTCATTCTGTAAGTTACACATTTTTGTTGAAGGCCTGTAACACTGGAAAGGCATCCACTTAACCACAAATGACCAACAAGAACCATTTAGAAGGTAATGATTGTTGAAAATATAAACAGGACTTTCACAAAGCAAATACACCAAGCAGGGAAGAATTAATTTTTTTTTTAATGAGATTTACAAAAAAAATTTGTCTTCAATCTCATCTGCTTGTGATGTTACTGGAAAATAGAGCACTCACCAGTACAAAATAGTAAGCATACAAAGCTGCCAAGTGATGTAGTACAAAAAATTTGTCACCAATAGCCTTCCAGTAGTAAATAATAAGCAACAAATCTGCAAAAGAAATTACAATAAATTACAATTTATTATACTACCATTGACCTCAAAAGAGAGTTTCTCTTAACTTTTAGACAAATAAATATCAACATACAGCATCAGTAGAAACAGGCTTCAATTAACTACCTCTGAAGAGAACATCTTTATCCTAAATATTTCAGTTAAAGCATTAAGCAACAGCATTCTTCCAATAATTGCCATAAATCATTACTTTCAACATTAGTGGAAGTACATAGGCAATAGCTTTAGCTGAAATATTTTGGAAAGAAAAAGTGGATCCTGAATCTCACAGCAAGTCTTCACACTTATGAACCCTAATATTTGGAACAACTGACAAAAACAAACAAAACAAAGTGGGGGGGCTCCAGGGGGCATAACCATTATACAAATATGTGCAATACATGCAGGGATCTATTATAGGGAACTTCTGAATCAAAAATTAGTTGTATAGGCACACAGGGAACCATTTATTAAACATATTTCACAAGGAGAATTTTAAATAAGAATCACATTTTCTTTATTTAGTCATAGTTTTCCAATTACTGCAAAAGTGATATAGGGGACCTGAGTTAATATTATAAAGAAAGTTTTGATGGAAAAGTTCATTATTCTCCCACAGTCTGAGATTTCAGATTACTTTCTTTTCTGTACTGGAAGAAGTAATTTCTGCTCCTACTTTCTCCAAATGAGTACTTTGGACTAGAGTATTAGTGACCAACATTCCAAATTAAAGACATTACCCCTGTGCCTTTTGTAACTGCAGTGAGTGCCTTGATCTCTTACATTAGCTATCCTCAGGCAGGACACTATATCATCTGACATAGCCACTCCATTTCTTATTAATAATTAACTGTAGAAGGAAGCAAGAGACAAAGAGTGGCCAGGTTCAGGTCTCTGTTCAATTCATTAATTAATAATGAATGTCTAATGCATAATTATTCACAAATAGACACCAATGAATTTAAACATGGGATCTGAAGTTCTTATGGAAAAAAAAAAAAAGCCACTTAAACTAACCCACAATTTAATTGAGTATGCTGATCACCAGATTATCAGTTCCACCAGGGTAAGAAATCTAGTCTGAGAGATAATCAATCCATGACCCAGTCTCTGATCAGAGACTCCATCTTAACACAAAAATCTTTCCCTGAAAATAATTCAGGTCACAGGTTTTTGTTTCAATGAGTTTTATCCACACATGATGAAAGAAAACTCCAAAGCATTTTGCAGTAAAATGCCATACCAATTTTAGTTGACACTAAATAATTAAGAACACAAAACATATGTTGGGGTAAATGCCATACCAAGAAATATATGTATAAAACACAGAAATTTTGTCTTAAAGTGAGACTAAAAGCTGGGCAAGCAGGATCCTGTAGTATCATTTGCCTCTGCTGATACTGAGGATTGCTAAAATTCTTCTGCCAGCATTCTGAGGTCACAGGAAGAAATATATGAGACAAGAGCTACAACTTGTAGACACCCTGAAGGGAGTGAAGGGCACTGCTTTAACACCTTCTCAATTGGCTGAAGGACAAAACACAGCTGGAGTGGGTGGTTGTATATCAAACCATCATAAAGCCACAAAGTGGCATTTCCTCAGTGCTTGGAGAGATATCATTTCATCTTTTGCATCCACAGACAAGTTCCTAGGATTTCACCACATCCCACAACTACATGAGCAATTTTGAAAGCCACAATAGTAACTGTGTTGTATATACAAAACCAGCATAGCAGCTCAGTAAAAATATATAGGCATAGGAACTCAACAGAAAGATAATAGTTTGTGTGTGTTATATACATGTTGCATAATTACCAGAAATGAGGTAGCCTGTGGTAATAGCAATATTCAGTTTCACAGTTGAAGGGTCACCCCTGTAAACACATCAAAAACACACAATTACAGCTTTTATAAGGAGGTAACTTGTAAAAGACACAAACATATCAAACACATAATGGTCATCAGGTCACTTTAGGCTTGGCCCATCAGTAAGACATTATGAGATTTGGTTAAGAAAGGTCCTAGTCATGGAAGTGGATTTTTCCTCCACCCAGATAGATACAAGATGTCTACTAATTACCCTAATAAGGATTGCCCCTGTTTGCCTTAGAGACTGCCCCAAGAGCCTTGCCAGAGACTAGAACTGAAACAAGTACCCCGAGCTGGCTTCTCTGGAAACAAACAGCCCAGGCACTGTCTCTTGGTGCTTTAACTGACTCTCTGGTTCTCCATTTTATTTCTTTTTTTGTTGTTGTTCTTCTGACAGTGTTAAAATTTTGTTAACAATGACAAAAATACCTTTCTCAGCTGGTGCTTTTCATATTTATAAGAGGATTTCCATATTCATAGGGATAAAAAAAAAAAGAGTAAAAGGAGAAATTATTTGCCAGTTCTTTGGAGCCAGGGGACATCTGAGGAGGAATGCTGTTCAGAGTAGTTTCACACATCCTGTCCTTTCCCATTTGGTGCCAAATATTGAGCAGGCAAAGCTCTCAGTAGCATGCACACAGCTTCAGTTTCTCTAGGATGTTCAACAAACCCAAATTTGTGACTACAGCTCAGGAAAGGGGAGCATCTGCATTACAGCAAGTAACACTTGCTCATTCCTCCACTCTTCTCTTTCCATTCCCACTTTGAGAAGTCCAGCAAGCAAATCTTGCAAGGATCATAACTTTATTTTTTAACCAAGTTGTGCATCTGATCTAGGTGTGTTTTGTGTAAGTATGAATTGAGCTTCAAGTGACAGGTCTGCAGATTCATAAAATGTGGACTGCTCAGGATAAGCTGGGACAATAATGCTTGTTGTAAACCTTTCAAGAAAAAAAGGAACATTAGCTGTCTTTACAGCCACCTCCAATACAAAGTCTACTTCAGCTAGAAAGCTGGTATTTTTCAATCCTATCAGAACAAAGCAGTGGGAGAGATTTCCTGTATTACTATAATCTGTTTACTAAATGTTAAGGCTTTCTCAGTATCTAAAACAAATTGCTTCCTAAGTGAGAGGGCAGCTTACAGGAACATAGGACTCACAAAACCAGAATTCTGCCATCAGCTAGGGAAAAAACATTACCAGGAGAACCTGAAACTCATTCCATCTCTAAGATTGGCCACAGAGGCTCTCTTAACTATGACTTGAAAGAACATCTTTGCATAGCTTCAAAACCTGATTTCATGAGCTATTTAGGTTGTGGGCTGTTACTTTAGGTGTAGCTCTTCTGAAAGTCACAGCTAGACACAGAGCACAGACAGATGTGTTCTCACAACTTTGGTAGAAACTCAATAGCATCCATCAGAGCTCCCAGCTGCAGCAGCAGCAGCATCATACCAGACTTGTGCTTCCAACACAACTACATATTTAATGGCGAATGAAACAATTAATTTAGTAATTAATACACTGTAAGATTATTTTTTCCCTTCTCAATTATGTTATTCAATTGTATAAAGACAAATATACATAACATGCCTTACCAGAGCCTGTCAGCATTAACAGCATCATCATACAATAAAATATACAGGCAAAAGCCACCAACCACCAAGGCGTGGAACGTGGACACTGTCCTGGAAAAGAGAAAAGTAGAAAACAGAGACCTAAAGTAATTGAGATTTACATTTTCCTCCAATTTCCCATATATTAATGAATCCTTGAAGGCAATATGACATCCATTTCTCTAACAAACACAGCACTGTCCCATTTCCTGGAAAATCTGGATGCATTTCATATTCAGATTGGCCCATGAGACCTACAGCAGCAGGTTTCTCCTTTCAGACACAAATTTAAAGATAATGCAGAATAAATCTGTTAAGTTCAGCTTTTTAAAAGAAAGGCATTAAATGAAAACCCCTATCAAAAAAGTTTCTGAAATATCTACTGCATTTTAAGTAGATTCTGGTTTTCAAAGAGAAAACTTGTATAACAAAAGGTTGTAGCTGAGTATCTGAGGTATAAGAGCTACAGGTTCATATGAGCTGATAGCTCAACTTTATTTTTGTTGTCCTCTTGTCCTATATAAAGTCACAATAATCAGAGCTGCCTTGTCCATACATGAGTACTAATTTATTTTTTTTCTCCAAGGTCCCTTTTAACCCCTAATACTCTGTGATTCTGTGAAAGACATATCAGTGTTAAGTATACAGGCTGCATGCACACTGCAGATAAACTCTGAAAGTTAACAAGCACTTAATGAGAACTACCTATTTACAGAGACCCTGTCAGGGTTTCTGCCAACTTGCAGGCAAGGGCTGTTCCTGCCCTTGAGTCCATGTATATTCTTGGAAGGTAGAACAATGCAATGGGCATGGGTCCAAAATATGTAACCTTGTTCCTCTAGCCACAGGTTCAACAGTAGTATAAGCTGCATCTAATACAATGTAGGTACTCACTGCTTTCCCACTTCAGTATGGCTCTACTGAATCATGGATAATATTTGAAAGATAAGAACTTGAAATTCAGTGCTGTGTGATCAGAAGCAGCTTTTCACCATATTCACAGCATTAACAACATGCACACAAATGTATAAATGCTGATAGTTTATTAGTCTTGTCTGTGTACATATTGATTACATGTATTTGAAAGTTATTTATATGTGCATAAGTCACTCTCAGGACTCTGAACTCTGACATGCAAGATCTAAAGAAAACATTTTACTTCCTGCAGAAGAGCTCACAAAGAGTAGTCTAGAATACCTAGTCTGATGAACTTTAGGAGACAATAAAGCTGAAAGAAGCAAAATTTGTCTTAGAATATATCCCACTAGTTTATAGTTGCAATTTGTCTTGGGCAGGTCTGCTATCCAAACCTTAGTGCCTAGAATACAAGCTATACACAAGCACAGCATTTGAAAATGGGAAGGTGGAGGGCAAACTCTGGACTTTGAAGTTTCTTTACAGAAGAAGGACCAGGAGGGAAATAGTGCAACACTGCATTTTAATATGGAATCTAGGTCAAGCTACCAAGCTCCATGCATTTCCTTGAAAGTACTATCAAAGCTTGCATCCTTTAGCTCCTCAGTAAACTGCAAGGAAAAAGGTTGCACTGGTAAGCTTCATGCTTGTTCCTTTATTATTGATTGGATATTTTTTGTCCCAAACAACTGCTCAATAGCAGTAAAAACATTTATTATAGATGTGACAGGAATTTATGCACAACAAATTCAAGAGTTACACTACATCTGTGTCAAAGCACAGCTTTTAACTCAGTTTGGGCATCTGCATGCTTCAGATTCCGGAAGCAATGTCTTTATTGGTTCTTAATTCTTCAAAGGTCAGAATTAATAAATTGGCAGTATGGAAAACAACAGTCCAGAGCTGCAGCTCAAATTCTCCATTACAAAACCCTCCAAGCTGCAACAATATATCTTGAATGCTACAGCTCATTCCAGCCAGATGCCCTCTTCCAGACCCAGCTGAGCTGATAAATATGCATAACCATGCTCTGTGCCAGTTTCCTTCAGGACTGCCAACAGAACCATTTGTGAGCACTCCCCACACCAGTTCAACGTGGGACAAAATAACAACCATCTGCTTTTAAACCATTTAAGTTAACCCAATTTATTTTACTGGGAGATAGCAACTTTTTCTACCTGTACAGGTGTCTGCAGAGTGCACACTTGTCCATATGCATTCTCTATAGATATAACATATGCCTTGGGGTATCTCTTCATTTTGGTGAAACACTGGAGCAGTTTATCAAAGCACTGTGTTTAGTTCACAGTGAACCATCTTTTGTAGAAATGTATGCACACTTAGCATCTCTGTGCTATCATCTATGTCCTGCTATCAACCCCAAGAAAATAATGTGGAAAGAAGTAAAAGACAGTCTGGGGTGTCATATCAATTTAGGTAGTTAAACACCTTACTACTACAAGGTGGCCCAGTTTATTTCCTGCACACTTGTGATGTATGAAACAATTCATATGTTATTAAGCAAAGCACTACAACTTAGCATAGTGCTACCAGGCATGGGATAAGCTCCTAGAAAGCCTATTTTGCAATTCAAGGGTCACTTGATGTGGCTTACAGACAAAAGCTCTAACACGATAACAAGATTAGTCACTTTCCCTGTCTGCCTCTATTGTCAGTTGTAACAGAGATAAACATAACATGTGCTGCCATCATGAACTGACATCCCACAAAGCTGTTCTAGCACATAGGCAATTATTCAAAGATCGAACTGAAATGAAGATGCTGCCTTTAAGAACACTGCAGCTGGCCACTTGCCAAATGGAAGTGCAAAACCATGAGTTGCTGCCTAGAACAATGGAAACAACTTTAGAGTATCCACCAGACAGTGCCTTTAAAGAGCACTGAGGAACAGTGGTATGACTAAGGCATTGTGAGTGCAGTGACAGCCAGACAGCAGACACATTTGAGAAACATCTGAAAAATTATTTTCAAGTTGAAATAGGCTACTGAAGCATAAAGCTCCATCATATCAAGTAATTTCAACTTGAGAACCTTCCAGAGTCCTATAATGCAAGTCCTCAATGATCATCCTGTTTGCAAAGCACCCTATACTTCCTTTACTGCTTAAAGGAGAGGAAAGCACCCAAGAAAGCTTCACAGGGTTGAATAAGTTCCTAATAGCACTCTGAGGAGCAAAGTGTAACACAGAGGTATCCATCCCAAAGATGGAACTGCAGAAACACAAAGGAAATGAGGAAGGCTTTTAGATTGTTTCCACAACTCCTTCCTGAATATAAACCTTGTGTTTATCACAACTTCCTCCTCTTCTTGCAGTCTCCTTCCCCACCAACACACAGATGTACCTATCTAACCCTGCCTCACTCCAATAATACACCAGTCATCAAATTTCTTGGAAAAACATCAGTTATCCTGGTGCTACTACACTACAATCTGTTCTATAAGAGCAATATACTCTGCACCCAAAAGCATGAGAAGAGATATACAGTCACATGTAGACTGTCTATAGATAATAGAATAGATTGAAATATTTTTTCTTTTCTTTGTCTGAGGGGAATTTTGTACCTCTTTACTAGAGATATCATGGAGAAGCCATTTAACATTCACCTACTTCAGGTTATTACCTCTCACCAGTTACTGTTTGTTTTAACTGACTTCCACTTGGGTATCACTGTCTGTCAACGTGTTTAATCCACATGGGTTTGTAATTCTGTTTGTTCAAGAAGAGGCAGCATTTTACATTCAGAATCTGTAAAGGGTCTATAGTCATTCACAGATTCACAGATATTAGGGGTTGGAAGAGACCTAGAAGATCATCTAGTCCAATCCCTTTAATCTTCACACATTTCTAACATTGTTTTCTGCAGTTTTTTTTTTATATATATATATACACACACACACAAGGTTCAGATGTTGACAATTTCAGGTAGGTTGTTAGCTGTAGTTTGTTTTGAACACTCTACCTTGAATTCCATTCGATCTTCCTTTTTTGGCTGAGATTGTTAAAACCTGGTGTTATTCGTGATGACACCCAAGAACTTAAAACATGAAACAAGAGCTGAAATACAGTAAAACTGACAACAGCAATGCCAATAGTCAGGTTGCTGAAGGTAGCCATTGTTCTTTAGCCTGTGAAGAGAAGCAGAAAGTAATTTCAGTCCATTCCTCATTTAACTGTCCTAAGCAGCCACAGAACATGTTTTTGACAGCTAACTTGTCCACAGAAATACTACTCACTAGATGTTTCATCCTGTTCAACACTTCTAGTTAAGTCTTGGTAGTATACAGGTATCCCCAAACTTTTATATGTAAATGTTTCATTTGAGGTCTGAGTTTTTCTAACATTTGCATACTGTACACTTTCATTGATATGTACACAGAAAGAGCAGGAGGACACTGACCAGTGCAGCCGCCAGCTCAAAAGCCTCCACTCCTGTCCTAAGAAGCTCCAAAAACTCATCTCTTTCTTACCTGATTGACTGCTGCTGACAGGGTTTTAAAAAGCAGCTATGAAATCAGATAAGGGTAGTAGAGAGATTTTTCAGGTCAGCCTCAGGAAGCAATAGCCTCAACTGCAGCTTTATGTTTGTATACTTCAGAGAGGCAGCAGGTCTCAGTTTGCACTTTGCCCACAGCTGAAGGTTTCTCTCTGTGGCCGCCCCTTGGCTGTATCCTGTTCCAGCTCCTGGCTTCTTCATGTCAACATCTACACTTTGCACAATGTCAGAGCATGCTGAAAAGCTTCCTATGAGCAGAACTAATGTACTTTTCAGATACTGGATGTTTAGCCATTTCATGAGGTCTCAGTAAATAGCTAAACAATTATAAATGACAGTTTTAAATGCTTCAGTCCAGAGTTGCCAGTATTTTCAGGACAGAATGATATTTCCCCAGAATCCATAGACTTCTGATGTACACCCCTGGCTTGCTGGTGTCATTAATAGTCTATATTACAAGACTGGCAAATCTTACAAACTCACAAAATATCAATTTGTATTAAGTTAAACAGAAGAGGCAATATAAGCCAAATGGCTGCATTTGAAATACTTAAATATTTTAATAGCCATTTCAGTAACTGCTGTCATCTATTTTAGTTTTACTTAAGAAAATATCTAAAAATAAAACTAAAGCATAGAGGCTTGCATAATTTAATGTTTTTACAACAGCCTAATGAAAAAAAAAAATGATACAATTATATAATATACTTATGTCCACCTTTAGTTCATATGCATTATAGAACGATGGAACTTGCCTTAGATTTTGGAAACTGTATCTGCATTGCAGATGGAATCACAGAATGGTAGGGGTTGGAAGGGACCTCTGAAGATCTTTAAGTCCAAACCCCCCTGCAGGAACACCTAGGTCACAGAGGAACAGACCCAGGCAGGTCTTGAAAGTCTCTAGGGAAGGAGACTCCACAATCTCTCTGGGCAGCCTGTTCCACATTCTGTCTCTCTCACAGGGAAGAAGTTTTATCTCATGTTGAGATGGAACTTCCTACATTTCACCTTGTGACCATTACCTCTTGTCCTATCACAGAGCACCACTGAAAAGTGATCAGCCCCTTCTACTTGACACCCACCCTTCAGGTATTTGGACACATTCATAAGATCCCCACTCAGGCTTCTTTCCCAGGCTAAACAGCACCAGGCCTTTCAGCCTCATAAGAGGGGTGTTCCAGTCCTTTCATCATCTTTGTCGTTCTCTGCTGGACTCTCTCCCTGTACCTCTTGAAATGGGGAGACCAGAACTGAACACAATACTCAGGATGGGGTCTCAACAGTGCAGAGTAGAGGGGGAGAAGAACCTCCCTCAACCTGCTGGAAATGAACTTCAGAGGAATAAAAATAGAAAGATAAGCTCACCAGTTAATATAATATCATTTACATCACCAAGTGAGAATACTGTTAAGAATATTGAAACATGGTTTGCATTTAAACTTAGTAATGTAACAAAACATGTTTCTTATAGATCAAGAAAAACAAAACAAAAACAACTTTTGTCTCCAAAGATTTAGAAGCATAAGATTCTTTCACTTTTTCCCCTCCTATTTTTATTTATTCCCTCCTCCATTATTGAAGAGTTAAAAAAAGAAAGTGAATTATCTGAAAACTTTCTCTGACTAGCAGAAAGCAGGACAAATAAAGCAGCTTTGCCAAGTGTAAACCTGAATCCATATAGGACTGATTTCAAATGTTTACTTCAGCTTTAATGCTGTCCTAGGGACTCTGCAGTTGTTAGACTTGTATTTGATGTAGGGCACATCTTCCTGCTCAATTTAACCCAAAAGGAATCCAGCACCATGCTCTGGGACAACTGTGCAACACAAACCAAAGGATGGTACATGGCAGCGATCAGAAAATTCAGTTCTTAAGTGCATTTTTACTACAAAGTAAAACTCTGCTTTGTTGTCTCACATAGTAGGCAAGTCCTCTCTTGGAACACAAAAAGGGGAAAAAAAAAAATCAGTTGGTTTAATTCCTCAAGTGAAGGAAACCAAAATGCATGTTGAAGACTTTTCTTCAGCAAAACCACTGACTATCAATCACATCTACTTCATCCTTCTGACTAGAATACAGCAAGCCTCATGATGCTTCCAAATTTATTCATCTGCAATGACTATACTGGTATGTCTGAGTTGCAAAAATACTGACAATCTCCTGGACAAAAGAAATGCATGTTTTGTTCTGTTTTCTTAGTACCAGATTTTATTAGATAATGTTTCAGCATGTGACAGGTAGTACAGGAGATTATGGAATTAAACACAAAACTTCTCAACTCTCCCTTGCAAGGGATGCATTAGAAGAGCTAATCTTCCTTCTAGGGAGGCTGACATGGAATTTTTTTAAGTACTTGTGTGGGAAGTGCATGTACCTGCACTTAGAGAAGTACCATGTACCTGTATCTCTCAGGAGTTTTAGCAGCAACTACAGAACCATGATGCCCACCAAGGAGACAGGTATGAAGGTAGAGAAGAAAGTAGTCACCCAGCCTCTGTAGTTAATGTCACAGATACTCAGTTTTGCAAAACTCATTTCAGAAGGTGATTTCACATATGCTTATCAAGATGCTGCTTAAGTACATTAAGTACCAAGTCCAGGAATAATTTAGTGTTTTACTTGGTCAAATTAAGAGTGCTGTATTTTTAAGTCATTTCAATGACCAGGTGTAGACACAGTGTTTCAAGTGAGATGGAAAAACAGTTCAGCTATAAACATTTTCTCTTAGTTGTTTTCAACTACGTCCTGTTTAACATGAAAATTAACTGCTGTTCAACAGATTTTATTTAAAAGAAAAATCATTCATATTGTTGAACTAAAGCTTATCACTTAAAAGAATCAATACTTTCCTGATTACTTATGATTTCTTTGCCCTAAGGACAATGCCCAGAGTTAGTAAGTCAAAGGTGGCTTCAGCTTACACTATGTTTTTCTGCCCCAGTTATCTTCTTGTAGCTGTCCAGCAAAGTCTGATCAAGACACTGAACTTCATGGATTATATATGAGCAGACACTTTACCACCAAACTGCATAGTCATTGATTACAATTCAGTCAGCTGAGATGGTTTTTGAGTTAGGGGAAGGCTGGGTGGGGTGGGAGGTTTAGTGTACCTACTTTGTAATTCAGTACTTTATCCAGGCTGGCTCCTCACCGTTAGTTTTTTAGCAGTGGTCTTTTCCTGGCTTACCCCAAATTACTGCCTTAACCTTTTGGCTGGTAATTACAGATTATTAGATCTTCTCTCTTGCAGGTTTTCAATAAAGTCACTAGGTCAGTATCAGCAAACACTTGAAGCTAATAATTTTCATCAAGGTATCGCTTACATATGTCTAGGGCAGTATCAAAGTGCTCTACAGTAGTTTTGAAAAAGCTAATAACACAGCTGTTCAATCAGCATAAGAGCTGAAAATACTCTTCTCATCTGCTATTAATATGCTGTGATTTTCCTGCAATTCTGTTTCTAAATTTAGAAGAAAAAAAAAAAAACAAACCCGACAACATTTATGCACCCCCACTATGAAACCATCATGAACTTCTGATAGAAACAAGTTGGCACTTAGTGAAAAGACAATAAAGAGTGTCTATAGCGTTGTGCCATCAATGGCATTTAGCATTTATGTTCTCCTCACTTCACTGTCTCCACATCCATTTTTCACCTCATAAAAATAAGAAATACAGCTGTATAGCCACAAGACATTGGAAGGCAGTGCAGAAGCGGGTATAAAGCATGCAATCCTTACTTTAAGTCTGGATTTCAAGATAAACTGGATCAATTTCCAAACAAGATTACACTTTAAAGCTGCTAGTTACACCAGGACATCCCATTCAGCCCTATGCTCTCCTGATCTCTTTAAAACTGAAAGCCAAAGCCAATCGCTGCAGACTTGACACACTGATTTGCAGAAAGCAAAGCGGGACTACTGGATGTTTGCACATTTTATAACATCTGCAGTGCCTGAGTTTTGCTGTGCTGTTGGTTCTCAATGGCAGTTTCTATTGCTCCAATTAGATCAGACGTATCGCCTTTGCTATCTTACTTAGCTCACTGAGCAACATTAAAGAGAAACACCACAAAATTCAAGCTTCTGGCAGCTTAAGCCTATGCAAGGCTACTCACACCAAAGCAACCAGCACAATAAGCACGCTTTTTAGAAAGATAGGGTGAACAGCATGAGCTGTGAGCTGCAGTATCATCTACCCACATCGATTTCCACAAACCCTGCAAGAAGTTTGCAGTCGGAGAGCAACAGAGAAGGGGAAACACACACCCCCCAAACTCGGAGGAGGTACCGAGGGGCAGGAATGCGGAGGGACCCTACCAGGCTCCCTCCCAGGCACCGCAGCGCTACGGTAAAGCTGCCGGGCGCTCCCCCGAGGCGGGCATCACCTGGCTTTCGTAGGCAGCCGAGGTGCCCGCCGTCCCCGCCGCGGCCGCCCGCGGCGGTAGCCCCGCCCGGCAGGCAGCAGGCGGGCGGGCAGGC
>JANHGL010020828.1:5882-32653 GCA_024611195.1 Ceyx melanurus
CTCATCCTCAAGCTGGGCTACTCGGCTGAGCAGGTAATCTACCTGCTCACACCGCACACAGCCATGGGAGTTGTCCTCTGAGGCCAGCAACAGGCTGTGGCACTCTCTGCAGCCTGTCATCTGCACCTCCACATCCTTTCGAACAACATGAGTCTGAATTCCCACATCGACTTTGGATGAAGACAATATCGTGGTCTTCTTTTGTTGAGTGAATACCATACTGACCAGTCAGCAGCATGTTTAACTGGATGGGCTGCTTTCTTAAGTCCCTTCCTCATGAGCCAGCAGTGCAGGCAGGGAGGAGGCTGCTTTGTCTGTGGGCAGGAGTATATGGGCAGTAAAGTGTAAACCCCCCTCCAGCGAGGGGTTACACCCCCTGTAAACAATTAACCCTCTCAGCTGTACCTGCCCGGACTCTGGGACGGTCTCCGCTGCTGGAGGCTAAATCCCTGCGTAGAGAAAGCCTGTAACCTGTTAGATAAATAGAAAAAGAGGAAAAAAATCCCCGCAAATATCCAAACTGAGAGCTTTCTCTGTAACAAAAGTTATAAAGAGACAACATTCTTTTTACTCTTTTTGCTAGTTTGTAATACTGTTATCTGCACTTGTTAGAAGAGTTGTGCTTGCCTAAATAGGGGAATATTTTTAAATACTAACATGAAAAAAAAAATGACAGTATAAGAAGTGCCATTCTTGACATCTTCATAGTTTAACCTTCTCTATAGCAGTGTCTGTACAGGCATCAACACTTTTGGTTCTTGAGAGATTTAAGAATATTGTTTAGTTTGGAAGAATATATGTTTAGATAACCAAGTTGAAGAGCACAGCACTGTCACTGCTGCCTTGCTACCTGTATTATCAAAACACTTCTATACAAACTGCTCTTGATGACTGTGCACCATCAATAGCTTTTCATGCTGAAATAAAAAAAAATCCTCCCCTTCTTTCCAAACATCATAACTTACTGCTTTTCTGATTCTTTCAGCAATATCTTTTTTAAGTTGAGACATTTCATTTTTCATTTTGTTGAGTTCCTCTTCCTTTTGTTTCTCAGCAAAGAGTGCCTAGGAAAAAGCCAATGAATGATAATATTTCAGTGGTGACATAGTAGTTACACTGAGAGAAGAAACCACACATAGTCACTGTTTCAAAACCCCATTTTTCCCTTTAACTTTGGAGTAGCTAACACCAAGACCCAAAAGGAAAAGAATAGCAAGAATGACTAAATGCACGTTGTTGCTGGGGGACATGGTTTAGGGACACTGGCAGTGTAGGGTTAATGGCTGGACATGATGATCTTGAAGGTCTCTTCCAGCAAAATCATTCTGTGATTCTGTGATTCTGTAAATCAGAAGCACCAAATAAGCTAGTGTCAGATTTATTTTTTTTTTCAGATTTTGGCTGGGCATGGAATTATAGAGAAAATAGGAACTGGAGCCAAAAGCAAGGCTTCTCTCCAGTGCTCTCATCTTATAGTGGATAACAATGAACAAACAGCTCTTAGCATGAAAGAATGGCAAGAATTACAGAAAAAGGTGTAGCGTCCTCCAGATGCAAGGAAGCTGCTGATGTTAAAGTTAAAGATGAGATACTAGTCTGAAAAGATTCAGAATATAGAATTATGAAAAATCCTAAGTGGCATATACAGAATGTGTAGAAGTGTAAAGGGAGAAAGACATAAAAATATGTGTAATGGCTGATATAAATCCAGCCTCTACAAAGTTACTCACTTCGGGCAGTGACATCCACTTCATCAGTCAAACTCTCTTTTACTGCTCCCATTCAATTCAACTTTCTATTTTATTTATCAGACTACTCTTTTAAAATGAGTCTTATGTCTTTTTGTAAGCTTAGCTTTATAATGTTAACATAACAGAAGCAATGTTATTACGACACACTGTTACTCCCACCCCTCAATCTTACAGAGAAGGGAGAAACATCTGTGGCCACAGTTGAAAACACAGAGAGTGCACTGGTAAATACACTACACTGCATTTTAAAAATCCTGTTCACTAATACATTTCCCAGTTCAAAAAATTCAGGATATTTTAGCCAGTGCAGTAAATTAACAAGAGTCTTCAAATTCCAGTATAATCTTGCTACAGCATTAATCCAAACTGTTACTGAAAACAAGCCACTTATTTATCTGTTAACTCTTCAGTTACTGTCTAGAGATACACTTCACATCACAATATTTTTTTAACTGGGCCACTTCTGTCAGGTTCATGTGAGTATACAGCAAGTATCATCAAATGTTCATGTAGAGTGTTATCACTTGGATCACCTTTATCCAGGCACTGAAGAGGGTATTGAAATGTATGCTGTATGACAACTCATAGGTAATGTATGGTTATACCACAGTTCACTGTATTACTTATAACTGATTTTAGTACAACAAATATCAAAGAAGCTTGGGTGTGTTTGCATGGTACCTGTAAGAATTCTTCCTCAGGCCTTCACAGCTGTATGTGACACAAGTATTCTTATGTTCAGGAAATCTGTTCCTCCATTGCCTTACCTGATTTTTCTGTAAGCTAGCTTCTTCTAAGTGCTGTATACACTCTTGCACTTTTGCAACAGCATTATACTTCTCCCTTTCGAGATAAGTGCATTTTTTCTTAAGCTCTCCCATTTGTTTCTCCAGGGCTGTTCCTTCTGTTCTCAACTGTTCAGCTTCTTGGAGAGTAACACGTAATCTACAATACAGTAATAATTTTATTTATTTAACAATAAAAATGTTTAATTAAGACACTAATTTTTTCAAATTAAACTAATCTGAAGTATTTATTCAGAAGCTGCCAAAACTGAACTCCAGGTTTTCTGTTTGTTTTTAATGATGTTTAATATTCATCAAATCCTAGAAAGAAACAGAACTAAAGGAGTTAAGGCAGATGTCTAATCTCAGAAGATCCTTAAAAGAATGTTGCTATCCTGGGATACATCACTGAAAATGTTCTATATTAAAACAGAATACAGCAGCCCCAGAAGGAATAAAGTGTCCTCAGTGGAGGAAATGGAATAATTGGATGGGGGCAATGAAGTTCCAGCTATACCATTAGAACAATAAAATGATTGGTAATGTTACAGCAGCCCAGAAATTCTTACTGTTTAATTATGATTGTCAGTATTAGTAGGTGTGAGAAAGGGCAAGGGAGCCTCAAGGGTATCCTCAAAAAAATTTCAGCAGGTTCCCCAGAGGTTCAGTTCAGTGCATGGTTCTCAATACCCACAGCGGGCACTGGGGCAGCACTTGGGCTGCCTTTTCAAGCAGCCTGCTTTCCTGCTTTCTAATGTATGTGTAATAAAACACACAAAGAAAGACAATCACTCTGGTTTTGTGAAACCAAAGCACAATTTTGTAGAACAAAACCCCTACAGAAAATAATGATAAAACCAGCTAATTCTTTAAGACATTCTAACATCAACTTAACAGTCTCCACAACACTCAGGCCAGTGAAATTCATCAAGCAGAGGTGGCCACACAAGTCTGTGCATCTCTTCAAGGCAGTAATTGACCACAGTCACAAGCTTGGTTCCCTAGTATTTGTTTTCTAGAGTTACTGAAGAGTCTGCTAATGACCCTCGCAGGGCTGTGACCAAGAACAGAAGATAGTACACTATTATTTCAGTATAAATTTATTAATTCTTCTTAACCACGAGGTTATTTGAATAATGCTAATAATTCAGCAGCTGTTTGTAACAGTAGAGTCAGAATTACTGTTCTTGGCTAAGTGTCACATCCATGGAAGGTGGATGGGGTGGGGAAGGGAAGTCCATGCAAAAGAATGTAATTGATTTTTAGATCTTCCACTAGATAGTGCTGGAATTCAAGTTCTGTTCCTTAGCAGGTACTCAAAGTACTTTTGTAACTAGCATTTATTATTAACTGTGCCTTAACAGTTTTATTTAATAATCTTTGTATAAAAATTGCTGAACTAAGACCTGAAACCAAATCTTCAACATGAAAGAAAAATCTGTATTCACCTCAAAAACAGCTCATTTACATAAACATTTTGAAATTTCAGTTTGAATGGTTTTCTTTAAAACTCCACCTAAAGCTAGCAAGCATCGAGTAACTAGAATTTATGTAGTAAAATGAAAAATCTCTATTTTTTTCTGCATTATAGTCAATAACATCAGGTGGTCTATCAATTGAAAATCACTAAGAAGCTGTTATGAAAGGTTGCAGAATAGAACAAATAAGATCAAAAGCAGCCAGTATAAGATATCTATATTTTAAGAAAACAGAACTGCTCAGAAACACAAAACCCAGAGGCTGAAGAATAGGTAAAATTTTATCTCCCCTGCATATGTCCTGTTATTAACACCCAATTACCTTATTTCTAATTGTTTTATACTAATCTGCATTTGCTGCAAGCGTTTGTCAGCTGCTCTTTCCCTTTGCTGGGCAGCTAGCACTTCTTCTTCCTAGAAAGAAAAGAGGTATTATCCAGACATCATCTGAGCTTCACTGAACAAAACAAAGATACTAACAAAACAACTTGGAAAAGAATTTGTGATGAATTTAGGGTAAGCACTAGGTAAGTGACTAGCCATTTGATTGCAACAGAAGGAGATTGTTTTCTCTAGAATACCTTCATCTCTATTTCGCTTTGAAGCTTCTCTGTCAATCTGGTCATTTCATCAACCTTAGCATTTGCTGCCTCCCCATCTATTTTGGATTGCCTGTATAAAGAAAACAGTCAATGAATTATTTCAATTATTACAGGGTTAAAAACCAGCTCCATTACAAGTTTGTTACAATAGATTTCTTAATATTGTTCCTACAAGGCAGAAAAGCTTCCCTCTTCTTACTTTGTGGCACAATTGCAGAGGAATATCAGATTCATTAAACAGTTTTCCTGTGGAAGTGATGTCTTAAGGACAGCTTGATAGGAAAGTAATGTGTTGATTAAATACATGGGAGGAAAGACAATCAGAAACTTTATATAATTCAGTAACTTAAATAAATCAGCCACAGACACTTGACAGAGAAATCTTTTTCAGAATTAGATTTCACTTTTTAAAGCAATTTAACTAGGAACTAAAACGACAAAAAAAATTAACCACTTCTGACAAATATAACTGATGTACTTTGTAATCTGAATAGATTTTATAAATTGAAACAGAAAAGGATAAAAAAAAAAAAGACAGACAGACTAGTTAATGGCTCAGATTTCAACAATGACCAATAGTCATCACTAATCAATCTGTTCATTCACTCTAAATACGTATTTTTTACTATGGTTATGACAACCCAGTAACAGTGCAACTATATTCATTAAATAGATGCTGAGATTTGTCTAACACTCAATCTTTACAAGCTAAGCTTGGAGCATTACAACACATGCCAATGGCTCTCCATGCAAGTATTCTGTATGGCTTTGGAAGACAGGGGAGGGAACATCTGATGCGGCCAATGTTTCTTGAAGGGATAAAATCAGTCTCAGCACAGGCTCAGCTCTCCTAGGTTTCTCAATGCAAGCAGAACATGCAAAAGCTGTGTACACCATTGAGTGCATGAACACTCAGAGCCATCTTGAAATGTTTATACAAAAAAGGAAATTATTTTTACCATTTTTGGGGTGACATTCTTTAAAAATCAACCCATCAACTGCAACAGCACAGAGGCCCAACCACATTAACTATTTTAACTGTAGTATAAAAGGAAATTACCATAACTAAAATAAAAATTAATAACTAAACCAAAATTTAAGTCCATTTATACATTTTAAAAGCTTATAAACTTACAAGTTACATTTTAAAAAGCTTACATAAAGTTTTACATAATGCTATACAAAAATAATAATAATTCAAAAATCACTAGTCAATGATGAATCCATTTCCTTGTTTGTTGTCAGTCCATAAATCCATGGCTTACTGAAATGAAATTTTAGTTTAACCCCAACCCTCACTAATTAAGAGTGAACAGAAAGAGTAAACTGGCATTGAACAGACTTTGGCTGTAAATACAAATAATCATTAAATTGAGTCATGGGTATTTATCTTGTTTTTATTGCTATGTTTCAGCAACATAACTAATTATCCTCTTGCCTCTGCCTTCCAAAAAGCATATAGTTTAGAGCTCTTTACTGAGAAAAATTATTTATGGAAATTTTATTAAAAACACAAAAACTTTAAAATACTTTGAACATCCAAATTTCAGAACTGTAATGAGTAATTATGTAAATAGATTTTGAGCCAATTATATTCAGAGTCGATTTTGCTGTGATACCGATACTTAGTTCCTTTTAAATAGAAGGTCAAATGTTGAATGATACAGGAAACATCTGAACCAAACACCAAGTGGAAATATGCTACCCTAACACTAATGACATGCAAACTTCAGAGGTATTAACTATGAAGTGTTTGCATCTATTACAGTCAGGTTAGTTTGTAATACAAACAAGGTCCACATTACAGCAGCAGGTATAAAAAAGATAATTTGTTCTTAAATTTCCTGGTTTATACCTCAGTTGTTTTTGTAGCTGCTCTAGTTCCGTACTCTGGTCAGATAACATTTTCAGGAATTTTTGATTGCTCTGCAAAATAAGGAGATATTTGTAACATGTTCCTTACTTTATTTAAAATGCTGTATGTATTCAGAATTTTTACAGGGAATTTACACAGAATATTATACCATTAAATATACTATATGTCATATATACAGAAATAAATATACAATATATAATATATAATATATAGAATATTATACCATTAAAATAGTTAATATGGTCTATTTAACACTGTCACTGGTCCAGTGCCAAGGTTTAGGCAGAATACTCTCTAGAAAGGCAAATGAAGAGTGTGATGTGACTGATCCCCCTCCTCCTTCCCCATATATTGGTAGTGTAAGAACTTCCCAAGAGTTATGATAGCTCGGACTTAGCATCTGCATTTCCATCTAGTTTAGGTGTCAAGAATACATTGTCACAATGAGTACCAGAGCACACAGTGTACTGCTAGAAAGAATTCCTTTGTTTCAGAGACAAGAACCTGCTCCTTCATTTTTCCTATGCCAAATATAGTGCTGGAGGTGTCATTCTCCTTCAGCTGTCTTCCCATTTGAGATCACTTCATATTTTTGTTGCCTTCTTGCCTTTTCTAGATCTTACATATGCCTTACCTTGAGATATTAGAGATGACCACAACTGTAGGCAGTGTTCAAGATGCTACTGTACTGTGAAGTTAAGTACAATATATTCCTTTTCCCCCCCTCCTAATAATTGTTAACATTCCTCCTGATTTTTTACTGTTTTAGGAAGCATCTGAAAAGAATTCTTAGCTTCTAAAATGCTGTTTTGAATGGTACCAGTTAATTTCAAGATGATCAGAGTACACTAAGTGAAAGCTCCCTCTTATCCACATGGATTATTTTGCTTTAACACCAATTAAACATTATATAGAATTCACTCAGACCCTGAACATCATGAGATGCTTCTACAAGTTTCTGTAGTTTACTTCAGTTTTCACTAACCTAAGTAGTTTAACAGCTGTAGTGAACACTGCTGCCTCAATACTCCATCTCATTTCCAGAACATTTATAAATATGCTGAACAACTCTAACCCAAGCACATCTAAGAAACAGCTGGTTTACCCCCATAAAAAACCTGACTAATCACTCTGTGTCTTCATTTCTTACTTTTCAGTGTGTCAGTTCAGAAAAGGGAGTGCTGCATTATCCCATGACATTGAAAGGTAAGAAAGAAGAATGGTAAGCTAACTTAAAAAAATAGATAAAGAACATGGAAATACTTGAGTTGCTTTGAGCAGAATAGAAAAAGCAGGGAAATGAAAAAGATGGCAGTATAAAATTTTACAGCAGAACAGGCTTATACTTTAACAAGAGGTCAGATGTGAGGAAAAAAAGGGTTCCAGTGATAAAGACACAAGACAGCAGTCTGCCTAGAGAGGAATCTCTCTGCACTGCCAGTATCCAAGACAAACCATTAATGAAAGAAAATCACACAGGAATCATCTCTTTCAAAGAAGAAGCTGCTCAGCATGAAACTTTACCAAGACTTTCATCTCAGTTTTTCTATGATATTAAAATTGTTGTCAGACCTGATGTCCTGAGCTAAAGAGATTAAGAAGTCTCACAATCTAAGGCTGGCAATTAAGCACTTGAAGATGATTAGAACTTGGAAAAATCCCCCAAAAGGTCAGTGACAAAGATACTGAAGACAAAGCAGTGCCAAACTAGGAATCAATAAACACGTGGCTGAGCTAACCTCTATAGGAGATCATCACTGAAGTAATTTTTTCATTTGTAAGGATGTTTTGAATATGTGACTAAAGTACACACCACATACTAAAAATCAGAGTGTAAGCTTACCTACTAACTTCTTGAGTAAAGAGCTCACATAACATTAAGAGCTAAACTCTCACCCACCCTGACCTGGAAATGGAAGTTCAGGAAAAAGCCATTACTACTTTTTTTTCACTGGTCCCTGGAAATGTTTGCTGGCACAATTTCCTTTTCAACCAGGTATGTATGAAGGACTTCTTGCTTTTCTTTTATAGTTAGAGGCTCTAGTCTAGGTCATTGTTCAGAAGGTTTTACTTACCTTCTCTGCTTTCTCAGTGGCCACATGCACTTGCTGAGTCAACTGTTCAAAGCCAGTTAGTTGATCCTAAAAAGAGAATTCAGAGCTTCTTATTATCATCATAAAGAGTGCTTAATTAGAGTTTCACAGTCAGCCGAAAACGGTTTTTAAAAAATGTGTACATATTGCAGGAACTTACATCTTTGTAGATTTTAATTAGATTACTTTTAGCTTTGACCTAGCAATCTGGGAAATGAACTTACAACTGAAAAAACTGTATCTAAATTTAAGAATAAAAGGCAGCTCAACTTTGTTGTTGTTACAATGGCATTAAAGTCCACCAAGAATTTAGGTATCAATGAAAAGTTAAATGGTATCATCTCTCTACAGACTTAGAAATACCTGTAGCAAGGTGCATAAAGCCATGAAGTTTCTATTAGTTCTTCACCCACCAAAGATCTTTATATAGCTTGTCAGAGCAAAACAGCTTTTCTGAACTAAGATTTCCTAGAAGGCCTTCCCCACAAACAGTAGAAGAGAAATAAGCTGCTCAACACAAGCCTTACATTAGCAAAATAGTGGTGGACTTGACTTTTCACCTCTTTACACAGGCTTCTTTATGGAATGACAAGAGGAAATAGAGACTACATGGAAGACTTCTGCCTTAGGACTCAGAAATCTTTTGGTGGCTATTCCAAGTGTTGAACTCTGCTGAAGATTTCCAACCACGCAATTCAAACACATGATTATTTATATGCACATGCCTATCTTGTGCACATATACATTTGTATGCACTAAGACTCAGACTCAGTGGATTCCCGAAATTCCTTCCCATATGTTTGAAATGAAGTTTTCCCACTTCTAACAGTGCTGATTAATCAGTGACTACATCTGACTGCTCAGCCTCAGATGACTATTATGGAAAACTGACAGAACCTCCCCCACTTCAGTTTGACTACATTCAGACCCAGTCTACAGTATAGAAAGACACTGCAAAACAATAATATAAATGAAAATTACTGCCTGCTTTGGCCCTTCAGCCACATGAAAGTGGGTTTCAGTCATGCGCTCCTGGTACTGCTGCTTGAGCCGCTTGTGCTCCTGTAACACACTCCGCCAGAGCTCTACTGCTTGTTCTTTTTCCTGTCACAAAACAGTGGTTGATAGAAAAGTCTATTACAGCACATTTACCTTCACCTACCATTCACTACAAAAAAAAGGTTTTAACTTCTATTTTTAAGAAATGACATTTTTTCTGTATTACAGCTACACACAACAAGAACCAACATTCAGATGCAGAAGAACAGATTCCTACAAGTTCAACTGGCACCCACAAGTGAACTATATGTTTTCTAGATTTTTTTTATAGGCCAGATTTTGACAGGTATTTACTGTAGGCCTATAGTATATACAATATTCAAATACCAAAATTCAGCTGTCAATTTTACTTCAACTTAGTCACATGAAACAGGGTCGATGCATCATTGTAATAAGCTCAAAAAAATCTTATTCTTCCAAATGTAAATGTTATTTTCTGTATCCCAGATATACTTGTCTCCTCATGTCTTACTAAACTGATGAGCTACTACAAAAACTTGAAAAAATTCTTAATTTCCTGATCAGAAATACAATATAAAGATCAAGTCAACTAGGTAAAATTAGAAGAACATATTAATATTAAAAACTACTTATATGGAACTAGGAAAGAAATTTTTTTAGGTATTTGAGTTGTAAGTCTAAGTACTTGTTTCTTTAGCTACAGAAAGTCAAGAGGGCTCAAAACAAGCCTCAAGGAATGCTAAACAAATTAATTCTGAAACAAGAAATAAAACAGTTTCCCCTAATCTGTCAAGGTACAAGCAAAATAAAGTGGTGCAAGTTGTGTTTCATCTCACACACTCGAGTCATCAGCTTTAGTTGTTGTTGAAGATTTTTCACTATATAGTCATCTGCAGGAATATCAGTTTTCAGAGTCATGAAAGGAAGAGCGTCCAGTTTCTTCTCAAGAGCCTCTTTCAACTCTGCATTTAGTCTGTAATTCAAAGAAATCCATTCAAAGTATTTCTTTAACAGGGATGATTTTTTTTTTAACAACTGAAGTGTATCATACCTTCAATCTGTAGATACTATGTACTTCTAAGTAATATTTAAATCTATTGTTAAATTTTATTGTTATGTTAACTCAACAGAACACTTGAAATGGTTTAACACTTAGTTCTTGGAGAGGTATGGTTACATATCTCATAAACCTGTTGCTGTTATCTATATTAAGCACTTAAAGACTCTAACATTCAGCTAATTAAGTATGAAATCTTCCAACTACTGAGCAGATTCAAAAGATTTTAGAAAAAAGCTTTTTTAACATTCAGAAATCAAGAAAAGTAGCAGCAGTAACAAGACAGTGCAATTATTTACCTTTCATTTTCCTTGGTGACTTGTACAAATTTTTGTTTTATCCCACTCATTTGTTTCTGTCAAAAACATGCAAGAGTAAAACCTCATTGAAGTCCCACAAGCTTTAGTAATTCTCTCACCTTTTAATTCTGACCGATACTGTAAAAGATGGACAATTTAATTCTGCTTATTGCAGTAAATGAAAGTATCTTTTTAAGGAAAGTCATGGGATGCCATATAAATTTAACAGCTGCTAAGTCCTGTTATACCTAAGCATTCATAAGTTATTATAAGTATTAAACTTATCTTTTGGGATTCTTACAGCTCTTACAGATTGATTTTCTAATTAACTCATGTTCTATAAGGGATACAGTGGATAATTCTGATCTTTTATGCAGTAAGCATTTGAGAAAAGAGTTAAGAAATAAACGGAGGAGAAGCTCCAGTTACACGAGTCAAAAGGATTTTTTGTAAACTAACAAATGAAACAAAGCCATAGAGCTTCTGCTGCCTTCTGAAATCAGCCCAGCTTGAACACTCTATTTGCAGAATCTTTATGATGGACAAATCAAACTAAGTGCATTAAACCAAAACCAGAATATAACTTCTGCACATAGATCACAAGTAAAAATCGCTTTCTGTATGCTACAGGTTTTAATTCTTAAAAGGATCATTTTCCTTTTCAGTTATCATATGAAGCATTAATAAGTTTCATTTTTCTGTGGCTGAAAGGAGGAAAGCTTTTTCAAAGAATGCTCCTCATTGATTCATTTGAGGCACAACTGCAGACAGCACATTTGTGAAGCACATGGTGCAGGCACACTGTCCTTTATTGACAAAAAATAATGTCCTGGGTATTAATTCTATAAAGTTCTAAGAACATATAGTCTTAAATATTATTAACACCCATACCTGATAAAGCCGCAGCTGTTCCCTCATTTCTTCCAGTTGTTTATCATACACTGTGAGTAGAGTTGATGTGCTAAAAAGTTGAAAAACATGCTTAGAACAAATTTTATGAAACACTGTTCTGATATGTAGCTAGTTTTAAAGAATCATTAATCTAGAGAACATAACAGTAGCTTTTCTTTCTTTCCAAGCTTTACATTCACCAGAATCAAATGAACATGTTTAATTACTACTTATAAAGTATTGTAATTAACAGCAGATTTCCTGTGTAATAGAACTATAACATGGGACATTCTAAATAAGCACGCATTCATTACATATTTATTACATACATTACAGTATTCATATCTCATATGCAGAATCCCAAACAGTTAAAGATGAGAGTTGCTGCTTTCACATACTAAAGTGCCCTAGGTAAAATCATGTAGTTCTATTTATACACTTTTTGCTTAGTAGTATTTCTGTAATTCTTTGTGTCCTGGTTTGAGTGAAAAACAAACAAATTCTGTTCAGTGATTTTACTTTTCAGCTCAGGTTTTCTAACTGTACTTTCTGAAGTTAGCAGCATGTTTGCACACAGTGTCTGCTTCTAGTAGTGATAACACCCTGTGTTTAGAGTTACTACCAAGGATAGAATGCAGACCAAGGCCATTGCTAGAACTTGTGTATCTCACTGAGGGGTGCAAAAAATGAAAGACCACACCTGGAGGGAGGAGCAGACAGGACAGGTGACCCCAAACTGACCAACGGGGTATTCCAGCCCATATACGTCATATCCAGTATAGAAAGCTCAGGGGTCCGGAAGGTCTCTCTCTCACTCTCTGGGTCGGGATCTCACCCTCAGTCTCTTGTTCTTCCTCTCTGAGGGGTTCTCCCCCTCAGAGCATCAAGGAGGACTTTGTCTATACTGCCTATGATCCTGATCAGTGTGTTCCTGAATGCAGTGCCAGAATCCAGCTCCTGAACACAGCTCCTGTCTGCTGCAGGGCCCAGTCTGGGACTCTCCCTGTGCCAACTCCACAGCATCAGTGATGGTGACGTAATTAACATCAGGGGGGTTGGGTTCGGTACTGGTTTTGTACATATGTGTATATAGTTCATTATTATTTTCATTTTAATTAACTTGTTCTGGTTTCCTTTTCTAATCACTAAGTCTCTCTCTCCCTTATTCCTTTTCTGTCCCCTTTGGGGAGGGAAGAGGGTTAAAAGAGAGTGTCTGTTATCGGTCTGGGCTGCCCTGACCCTAAACCATGACAGATTTATTGGTGCCCAATGTGGGGCTTGATCAGAGCTTTGATATATTGCCTGAATAGTTCAAATTCCAGTTCGCTCATTTGAGAGAGTATAATTTTTTCCTGAGCATCTTTAGGAAAAGGAAACTAAAACAGACTGCCTAAAATGCGGTCGTTTTTGTGCGGAGTGTTGGCTCTTGCCTTTCTAGTACTCCTTTCTGAGTTAAATGCTGCACCAGCTCCCACCGTGGCTTCTCAGGCTCCACAGGCCCCCCCCAAGGAGCCCTGCTGCTGCTGCACCAGCTCCTAACATAAGCACCACAGCTTCTCAGGTTCCACAGGAACCCCCCACAATCCCTGCTGCTGCCTCAGTCAAAACAAGCACTGCTGCTGCTCCAACTCTCACAACAGGTACTGAAACTGTTACAACTACAGCCTTAGAGCCAGCAACTGCACCAGTAGCTACTGTGGTCACTCCCACTCCTCCTGTACCTTTACAAGTAGCTCCAGTGAAGAAAAGTAGAAAACCAAAAACATCCAGGTACATCAACAGAACAGGGACAGAGCCCTTCCCAAGCTGAATCAGAGTGTGAGTCAGAAACAGATGTAAAGCCTGATGGCTCTCAAACTGGAAAAAAACTCCTAACATTAGCAGATCTCCCATTGTGGTCAGATGGTAATGGAGCAGGCCCTTCTAATGCAAACCCATCTGATGCAGGGGTTATCACCAAACCCTTATCTATGAAAGAGCTAAGGAATCTGAGAAAGGACTACAGCCGTCATGAAGGTGAGCCACTGACCACATGGCTGCTCTGATGCTGGGATACTGGGGCCAGGTCCATTGAATTGGATGGCAAAGAGTCCAGGCAGTTGAGATCCCTAACCAGAGATGGAGGCAATGATCAAGAACTTTCAAGAAATAGCAAAACCATCAGTCATAATGGTTAACTGTGGACTATTGTGGCCTGAATGAGGTCACACCACCAATGAGTGCTGTCATACTGGACATGCTGGAACTCCAGTATGAACTGGAGTCAAACGCTGCTAAATGGTATGCTACCATTGCCATTGCTAATGCATTTTTCTCTATTCCTATAGCACCAGGGTGTAGGTCTCAATTTGCTTTCACCTGGAGAAGTGTCCAATACACCTGGAAGCAACTGCCCTAGGGATGGAAACACAGCCCTACCATTTGCCATGGACTCATCCATTCTGCCCTGGAGAAAGGTAAAGCTCCAGAACACCTGCAATACATTGATGACATCATTGTGTGGGGTAACACAGAAGAAGAAGTTTTTCAGAAAGGTAAGAAGATAATTGAAATTCTTCTAGATGCTGGTTTTGCCATAAAAAGAAGCAAGGTCAAGGGACCTGCACAAGAAATTCAGTTTTTAGGAATCAAATGGCAAGATGGGCGTCGCCAGATCCCAATGGAGGTGGTTAATAAAATAACAGCAATGTCCCCACCAACTAACAAAAAGGAAACCCAATCCTTCTTAGGTGCTGTGAGTTTCTGGAGAATGCATATTCCTGCTTACAGTCAGATTGTAAAACCTCTCTATGAAGTGACTCGTAAGAAAAACTGCTTTTTTTCAAATCCAAAAGAGGTTCTGCTGAGACTAGATTCTCTGAGTGCTCCAACATATTAATCTCCGACCTTGCAAGTAACAAAGCATCACTGGTGGAGCTACAGCAGAGAGACCTACGTGGCAGCATGAAGAGACACGTGAGGAATGCAGGCGAGGTAATTCTCATCCCTGATCCATAAATTGGCTTTCAGACTTAGGGAGAGAATAATCACGCTGACCTGCGTTTGCAAGGTGTTTAAAAAAGCCACCAGAGAGGACAGCAGGCACTCACCATGTGCCCTCACCAGCACCAGGGAGAACAATGGCACTGCTGCTCCTACGCAGCATTCTGCTGAGCAGGAATTCCAAACAGGCTCTGGGGTGAGGACTGGGGGGAGACACAGGCCACTGGCAGGGGCAGAGCAGCACTGTGAGGTGCCTGCTCCTAGAGAAAAGCTGTGTGAACCACACTGTCCCAGAGCTGAGCCTCATAGGGTGAGCAGAGAGAGGAGGGATACAGGTAGGTGGGTAGCACATCCCTAGGCCCACAGCTGCCATGGTGGAGGAAGAGGAGGAGGCCAGCACAGGGCCTTTGCTGGACAATGTCTTGCAGCTTTACAAAGCTCACATTCTTCACCTGAAGCCTGATATGAAATACCTGAGCTGAACTTAAGACTTAAATGTAAAGCTGAACTGGACCTCTTGTTGGCAAGGAAGAAATCTGCTGGGGGCAGGTGGTGGGCACTTCACTGTCGTGATTACAGACAGATTCTGGAGAGGGACAGAAAAGGAAAGGGAAACAGGTATTTGAAGATTAGAGACTACTCTAGAGCAAAAAAGGGCAGAAAATGGGTGGCAGAAAATGGGTGGCAGGGTGACAAGGAATAGGCAGGGGAGGAGGGTCAGCAGCTTTGTCCATGGCCACAAACTACAGCAACACGCAGGAGGCCTCAATCCAGGGCTGAAGGAAAAAAAAAATAAATCACCAGATTGAAATAAATATGTAGAAAAAAATAGCCAAAAAAAAAAGACAGCAAAAGATGAGATTGATTATGCTCAAGCCTTCTGGGTTTGGCTTGGCAGGCTGCAGATGCCAGACTGTTGGCTATGGTGCTGCATCAGTGCACTGTCACACAGGGATTCAGTGGAGGGAAAAAAAATAATTGAATTGTGCACATCTCCCTGTTTTTACATCCTGTTTTTCTTAATGGGGTGTTTTCTTTCTTTCACAGAGGGGTTACAAAACAAAGGGATATAGACAGCAGATTTGAGATTATAGTATCTTATCTGGTCAAACAAGAAAGAGGTGTAGAGGTATTTGATGCTGAAGGCTAACTCATCTAGAAATCTCTGTATTCATACCTAATGATTTCAAGTGCTGCTACTATTCCTATCTACTCTTTGAAAAAGGTCAAGGGTATTAGTGAGTCATGTTTTTTCCTCCATTTTTTTTTTTTCTACAGTTCAGCACAGGTTATCCTTTATTGCCAGCTGGATGAGTATTGTTTTAACATTCTTCTCAATGCTGGTCATGGAGAACCTGATTGCCTTCTCATTAAGCTGAATTTACACCAGCATGTCTCATCTCAGACTACCAGCAGGATGAGGGAAGAAAAAATAACTAGTTTGTTATTCAGCAAGACATCAGTGATTCAATTATGTCCCTGAAGCTACGTTGTCTGAAAACACCTCAGCCTTTCTAGCCTGGTGAAAAGCTTTCATGACCCAAGACAGGGATTTGCTAGACACTGGGACTTCTGGGGCTGTGCTGGTGCTTCCAAAGCCAAAACTGCCAGGCTGTTCCCTTTAGGGCAGCTTCCCTCTTGATCTCTTACTGCTCCTTTCCCCTGTTAAATCAGGGGATGCACACGGGGTACAAAAGACTCCAGGTCTGCAGATTACTGCAAGCACTCAAACCCTCAGAGCTGAAGTCACAGACACTGATTTCTGCCTCTGCTAGCTATTTTCTCCTCAGTGATGCAACCACCCACTAAGAGGTAGGTGTCAGCAGCTGAGAGAAAAGGCATGCTGGGGTTTGGAGAAGTTGGGCCACAGATACACTGGCTTTCTCCAGACAGCCATTCAAAGCTCACCAACAGGTCAAGCCTGCAGTAGGAAAATGTCAAACAGGCTACCTGCTGGGATTTCTCCTGATTTTATTAAAGACAGAAACATTGGCCTCTGCATGGTACTAGCAGAGAAAAAGAGCTCACTACTTGTATATTAGATCCAGAAGGCACTGCTGATGAAAGCTCTTACCAAGACCATGACAATGCTGGAGCAAGTCCTAGCCAGTAGACATCTGCCTGCAGCTCAGCAAGCTCATCTAAGAACAAGGCAGCGAATGCTCAAAGGTCGTCACGCTCCTGTGCTCTGAAATAAACCACACTGAAGCAAAACCACTGCCCACAAGTGTGTCAAGAACAGTGGTGCAGTAGTGCTCTCAAGGACACATTCTGAAAAGATTGAAATCCATTTACAAAGCCACTGATTCAAAAATGAAAACACCATTTGCACAGACAACCACCCTAACAGCGTGTAACCAGAGGTGGCTCAAGGTGTAAGGGACAAGTCAGGTGCATGTGAAATTACCTAAGCAGCTCCATGCACAGATCTTGCTGAACCATTTGGCCTTGTGCATAAGACAGTAATCAAGACAGTAGCACCAGTGTAGCCACCAGTCAGTGTGCAATTCTCCTATAGAGCCAGCCTCCTGTTCATGATGCACTAGGTACATTTGCACCTTTGGAATGAGAGAGCTACTTTAAGAATGTATTTACCCCTGGAAACAGAAACCTTTTTGAAGAGAGTCCAGTGCAGGGCCACCAAGATGCTGAAGGGAGTGGAGCATCTCTCTGCTGAGGAGAGGCTGAGGGACCTGGGGCTCTTTAGCCTGGAGGAGACTGAGGGGGGAACGTCATCAATGTCTATCAGTATGTTCAGGGCAGTGTCAGGAGGATGGAGCCAGATTCTGCTCAGTGTCATCCAGTGACAGGACAAGAGGCAATGGATGTCAGCTGGAGCATAAGAGGTAAATACAAGGAATAACTTTTTCCCCGTGAGGGTGACAGAGCCTGGCACAGGTTGCCCAGGGAGATTGTGGAGTATCCTTCTCCGGAGACATTCCAGACCCACCTGGATGTGTTCCTGTGTGACCTGATCTGGGTGATTCTCCCCTGGCAGGGGAGCTGGACTAGATGATCTTTCTAGGTCCCTTCCAACCCCTAACATTCTGTGATTCTATGTTTCTATGACTACCTGCAGTGTCTCAAGGATATGAGAAGTGTGCTGTGGCTTGGACTTCCTTTCTCTTCTAAAGAAAATGCTTAAGATGGTGAAACTGTTACACCCCAACATAAACACAGGGGAAGTTGACAGTGCTGTCATACTAAGTTTGGAGATCCAGACCACCAGCTGTTCTGGACTACTAAAGTGCAGGGAAAAATGACCAGAGGTGCCTCCATGACTGTACAAAACCGAGGACAAATGGGGTTATTTTGACTAGCTGCACAAAAAAAAAAAAAACATGATCAAGAGAGAGCAAAAAATGAAAATGTAATAAAAAGAATGAACCAAATATTCAGAGTGGAAGATTTATTCCCCCCTCCCCCCAGGCCATGCAAATGGGGAAATTCAGCAACCCTTCCAAGCACATCAGCTGGTATGTTCACTTCTGCCTGGCAGAGCTGGTTGCTGGTTTGCATTCACCTCCTTAGCTGGCCTCCTGGGTTCAGTGGGTTGCAAATAATCCTAATGTTCAAAGTCATCTCCAAATTGCCATGGGGGGGAGGAAGTGGGATATGTTACCAAAGCCAGTAACAGGATGAGGGCAAAACGAATTAGTTCCCTGGTAGCAATTGGGGTGAGAAGCTGCACTGTGGGCTCCAGCCTGGTGACAAAGCCACATGGATATCTGCCTAACTCAGCACCCACGGGACAACCAAGCAGAGCCCAGGATGCATAGAAGTGAACTTGAAAAGACAGGCAGGGTGCAGGACTATGCATGCACTGCATGGTGCACAGCACCTCTGTGCTTGTCGGGTCTCCTCTCACAGCAGCTGTGCCTTCCAGACCTTTAAAAACCACCAGCTATCAGACAGTTTAAAAGCATTCTCCTTGCTCCCACACTTGAGGACAGCTCAGCATTCCACCTCACTCATATGGGAAACTTGCCCATATTTTGACAAGTTCATTTGGTTTGGATAGTTTGGATATACCCCAGCGCTCTGGACCCCTGGACTCTGGCAGTATAAAAAGATTGGAAACAATGGCCATAGGAACCCAGCAGTGCAGGAAAAGCTATGTGAAGCTAATCATCTGAAATAATAAATTGCATCTTGTTTATCCACTTCCCATGAAACCTGAACTCTTGTTGAACCACCTTACAACAGTAAAGCAAACTGGACATCAGTGACCATCCTTTCTCCAACAGTAACACTCCTGTCAAATCAGAAACTGATTTTTTTGTGCATCATCTTGAGGAAAATAATTAAACTGGCACTTGAGATTTCATGCCAGTGTAGCACTTGTTTTTTAACAAACTGCTTGTAACTCTCCAATATTTTTGCTTTCTCGTTTTCTAGAATGCTCTTGAAAAGGCTATGGAAATTAATTGTGTTTATTTCAAATAACAGTGCTGTACTGCAGCCCTCTATGGAACCAAAGGCGTGTCTACACCTGGAATTATTCTGAGTCAGTGTTTCAAGCAGGGATTTTTATACTGCAGTACATCAGAAAGGAGCTAATGAAGAAAATCCATGTAAGCACACAAGCTCTAAAGCAAGGTAGCAAAGCTCTGTGGAAAGCCTAAAGAGAAGCAACATCCCAGAGGAGACAGACATTTCAAAGACTGAAGTTGGTGGGTTATTTAGGCCTTCTGTGATGGTTGGTTTTTAATACCCCAACTCATGGTTATCTGAAAGGCAGAGGCAGTATCTAAAACAATAGCTACAGCAGCATAACACCAGTAGAAAACCAAGGAAGCAGAAGGAAGTGTAATCTAAGGATCTAATTGCCTATCAACACTCCTGTTTCCCTCTCCCCAAACCCCACCAGTTTCCAAGTACAAACAGGATGAGGTACCAATAGCTACGTAGAGTATCTTGTTGAAATCTAAGGTCATTACAAATTTGCAGAAGTTTTTTTTTTTTTAAGAAACACATGTCCACTATTTAACTGAAATTATGCTTTATGCTATTAAACTGGAATTTTGCTCAGCAGTAATACATGTTATTTTAAAAAAATCACAGATTTCTGAAAGTAGCTACAAAGCAAAATCTGTTTGGAATTGCTCAGTTTTATGCAGGGAGGATTCTGCATGAGTTGGCAGATATATTTAAATTTTCTATTTATACAGCAACTTACCTCCATGTTTTACAAACACGAAGGAATAAACTTTGTAACTGCCTTGGTAAACACAACACTATGTTGGAACTGATGAAACTCACACAAAGAGAAAAATGGCTTGTCTAGGGTCAAGATCAGTAGTCAGTTAATAGCTAAAATCTGCACTTTCAGAGCTGGAGCCTTGCATTTATGTCTCTGTATATAAAAAGACACTTCTCTGCAGTCATATGATTGGTCATGTCATATAAGCCTATAACAACCAAGAATATAAGCATATAACAACCAAGCATGTAAGCATCTAACACCCAAATTCTCCATGCAGCAGCAAAATGAGTGAAGACCGAAAAAGAAATCAGCCCACACCAAATCCAGTGTGAAACCAGCTGTCATTGTTCTGTGAAAACACAAGCAGCAAACGACAAGAAAACCCCTGAAACACATCAGGTGATCAGTTCAACTCAAAACCAAAAGTTTTACTTCGGATATTTCTCTCTGTGACACAGAATCAAGTGGGTCAAATCCCTTCCCAAATCCCACTGTTGAACCCATGTTTTAAAATATAGCTCAAGGTATTTTCATCTCTCCTTCCTGATTCAGTCTTGGTCTACTAGATTTTCACTGTGAAGAGAACCCAATTCCCCTGTGTCTGAATTAAGCACCTGAAGTACTTGGCTACACTGTGACCCTTTTAAGTGACTATCCAGTGATGGATGCTGTGACTGGAGTGTATCCCCTGAGAGAGGCTTCCACCCACTCAGGACTGCTCAGCAAAGCATTAAATGTACCTGGTCTCCCATCAGATGTTCTTTTGGCAAGAAGAATCTTTTCTACTCCACAGACCTCAAAGCTTTATTTTTTCCATCACCTGGTGGGCAATTGTTATCTGAACTCATGGCTTTGAGGTGTACCAAACTACTTCAGAAACAGTTCAGTGGCTGCCTGGTGCTGCACAGGGTCGATTCTCCCTGTCTCGTTCCATCCCTTCCTGGAAACAGGCTATCCCTGCAGCTATGCAGCTAGCCAACTACTTCAGACATGCCTGATGGGTATCATCAACCTACCAGCTCCTACCAGTGAAGCCTAAGAAAGCCCAGAGAAGTCCTTAGCACTGAGCTGACACGGCCATGGTGGGTGGGAGGTGACGGGAGTGGGAAGTGGGGAACCAGAGGGTTTTGTGAAGGATGGAGTGAATAGGATGGAAAAGGACAAATACTGACAAATGAGGCACAGCACAGGTCACAGCTCAAGATTTTCTATTTTACACTATGGCCATGTGGAGCACGGCAGGGGATGGGCTCCTCATTTGTAGGTTCCTTCTCATCATCTGAAACCCTTAGCAGTGAGTGCCCCATTGCTCTTCATAATCTGTTTACTTTGTACTTTATGTGCTATAAAAGGCAATTTTAAGTTGGTTTAGCTGCTGGGAGTATGTTTCTTTGTTACCTTTAAAAACATGAGCACTTTGTTGAGTCTTGGCTTTTATCTGCAAATGTTTTAGAGGATCTTTGACTTCTTCAGCATGCACTGCTTGATGGTGAGATTCCTGCAAATGCTCTGCATGACTGATGAAGGCAACGCCTGGTATCTAACACCCACATAGACACATATTCAGATTAATTACTTGTGTCATCTCAAGAATTGTCTGTGTGGTCTGTAAACCACCTAGCACTGGATTGAAATCCCTAGTGCTTGGCAGAAGACCGTTTAGGAGCTGGGCTCAGGCTGGCATGCACAAGGTAAAAAAGCTCTGCTGCTTGCAAGGAAGTCTCCAGAGTCAGCACTGAGGGACAAATTCTGAACATTACTACTTTGGGTGCATGTGGTTTGGTTTTTTGATTGTTCATACAAGGTATCTACTTGGATTTTTCTCATTCCAAACAGGGAAGTCAGAAGTGTTTCACCCATCTTTCCTAGTTGTTTCCCCAACTATTTGTGAGTCCTGCAGGATAAAATTATGACTTCAAAATACTACCACAGAAAATGAAATAAAATCTGCTGATAGTACACTCTGTAGATGTTTGCTTCTTCAACACAGTGTCATTTGAACGAAATTTAAAATGCTGTGTAGTTCACATTAATTGAAAACAAGCAGGGCATTTCCATACCATACTAGTAGGGTGGTAATTGAGGCAACATCACACAGTCATGGTCTACACCAATTCTAAGACCTTGTAAGCTTTCTTGTTAATATCGTACTAAAGTCCTACACAATTGAAACATGTCCCTGACCTTTCACAACAGCCCTAACAGGAGTACTTTGCACTCATGCAGCCTCTTTCATCTTCTGACACATGAACTCCCAGTGCACACCAGTGCCATGCAGGTAGGTGTCCAGGCACACTTCAGAGGCAGGGGAGCTGTGCCACGGGAAGGTTACACAACCTGGCCCCCACACCCAGGGAGCAGCTGGGAATGTGAACACTCCCACTGTTCCCAATGTCCAGAAAACAACGCTTAACCCAATATGTGCTTCATAATGCATTAATCAAAATGTTTAACCCCCTGCTAAGTCTGCAAATGGCATGGGCAGGTGACAAGCTCACTAATTCTTTTTGATACATTATTCATGACTTGTTCTCCTTTTCTGGCAACACTTTTATTCTTAAGGTAAGAAAAACAACAACAAAAAACCCAAACAAACCAAAAACATTCAAATGCAGAAAAAAAAAAAAAAAAGATAAAAAACCCCCACCAGTTTATTTTTCAAGCAATTACTGCAAAACAATTTAGAATCTGAAACGTTTCACACTTCTCTCCCAGCTCTCCTGTTTGATCCCAGCCAGGCACAATGCACAGCAATTTCTCTGCAGGACCAGAAAAAGATGCAGCAGGACTCTGCTTGCTCAGTTTTACTTTCCAACGACCCACAAGCTGCTAAACAACGTTTGTGCCTGCACAGCTAACAGTTATGTTGGCAAATAAAACTGCCCAATCAACATCAATAGGAATTAATGACTTGGGGGCTGTCTATATGATAGCCAGAAAGGAAAAAGAATCATAGAATGTTAGGGGTTGAAAGGGGCCTAGAAAGGTCATCTAGTGCAACCCCCCTGCCAGAGCAGGATCACCTAGATGAAGTCACACAGGAACAGATCCAGGTGGGTTTGGAAAGTCTTCAGAGAAGGAGACTCCACAACCTCCCTGGGCAGCCCATTCCAGGCTCTGACACCCTCACTGGGAAGAAGTTATTCCTTGTGTTTACCCTAAACCTCTTGTACTCTCAACTGACTCCCATTGCCTCTTGTCCTGTCAGTGGATGACACTGATAGTCTGGCTCCATCTTCCTGACACTGCCCTGAACATACTGATAGACACTGATGGGGTTCCCCCTCAGTCTCCTCCAGGCTAAAGAGCCCCAGCTCCCTCAGCCTCTCCTCAGCAGAGAGATGCTCCACTCCCTGCAGCGTCTTGGTGTCCTGCTCTGGGCTCTCTCCAGTAGCTCTGTGTCCTGCTGAAGAGCAGCCCTGCTGCTCCAGCTGGTAACTGCTGCACTCCTGCAGCCAGGCCCTAGCTCAGAGCAGTGCTCTCTGCCCAGCCTCTGCCAGCCCAGAAGCAGTGGAGGTATCTGTAGGTTGCATTTAGCCCTGACTGGGCCAATTATGAGCTCCCGAGAAAGGTGGTGAACTAAAACACACCTCAGATCTCCCTCCTCACGAGGGAGGTGACACAAATGTACACATCCATCACCAACCAGGCCAGCACAGTGTGTCTGAGCAGCTCTGCAACTGTGTTAGAAGGAAAATGATGTGGGAGCACAGTGGCATTATCTGCTGGGTGAGTTCTCTGGGGCTGTGCTGCCCTCCACCACATGGGTGCAGTTCATTTATTTGTTTTCCAGCAACTCCATCAAACCATATTTTTCACAGGAACCAGGATTTTTAATGCAAACTCTGCTCTCCAGCAGCTGAGCTGTAAATAAAACACTACTTAATCTGAGCCACAGGATGAGATGTTTAGACTTGAATGCTCTCCCCAGCAGATTGGAAAGGAGAATCTCTCTTCTTCTAGTGAAGTGTTAAACTCTTGGTGTGACAAATGCTCTGTTGTATATATTCATGTATACATGAGTAAACCTAGAGAAAAATAAATCAATGCACAAAAATAAATCAGTGCACACAATGACACACAGACACATTTGTGTCAAGAAGGAACATTCAGCTACAATACCTGGGACTGTTTTCCTGAAGGCCTTAATCTAAGAAGAAAGGTATGTAGCACTTTATTTCATATACATTGTACTGCAAATAAATGGTAAGGGAAATGGGTTGCAGAAGGAAATAATGGAAATGTGTCAGAAATCACTCATTTCTCTAATGTTGTGGTCATTTCCCTGATCATGCATCAGGACTACCTTTTTAAGCTCACAAGGTGGTGGTGGGGGGGAAATAATGTATTTGCCTAAGAAGATCTTAGGAGGTAAACAAGGTTGGCTCACTAGATTGGAGTAACTATGCCTTGTCCTAAAGCATTATTGGATTAGGATACAAGGGTCAAGAGAAGGTCCTTCACAGGCTGTAGCAGTTCTGGAAATGACTGCTGAAGCTGAGCTGGTTAGTTCTTAAGAGCACTGCTCCACCATTTTTTACCTCCTACAAACTGAGCAGTCTTTGCCACAGCAAACATCTCATCTGGGGAGATGGTGATGGTCATAAACCGTGTTCTGCAAATATTATCTAGCCTTACTAGAGAATTTTCCCTTAAAGTAGCAAGAAATCTAGAGACAGACACATACCAAGGATCTGGCAATTTCCTAGTGATGCTTCCTATTCAATAAAACCAGTCAACATCCAGGAAAGTCTCCCAAGGTAATAAAAAGGTGAGATTCCCTTTATTTCTCCCTTTTCAATCTCAGGTACCTGAAAGTATTAGGTTTTGTTAAAAAAAGCTTCACTTTGAACACTCTGCTTCCAAATACTCTCTCTGCCTGAGAAAGCAATGTATGAACACAGTGCATCCAGAGAGTCGGGCAAGGTCCATCATCTCCCGTATTTTAAACAGATAAATATTATTCTGATCTATATCTTATTCTGATCTATAGTTCTCCTGCCTCTTTTACAGTATTGTCCAGAGAGGGTAACGTTACTTCAGGCAACTTTTACTGCTTCTGTAATTCTCAGAAATCTATTTTATCTGCAGCACACGTGCACAGGAGGGCAGCCTTTTCAGAGCTATCCCCGTCACATCCATTCTTTTAGGTTGCTTCCAGTCAGTCCTGCCACTGAAATTATTCCAGTGCTGGAGAGAAGAGAGGCGACAATCTCAGTGAGTCATGAGATTTCTAGCCACCAAAGTCCAACAGTATTGTCCTTCAAATGCAAAAAAACGTAACATCCTGTATTATCTAGAGGAAAAGAAAATCCCTGTCCTTCTGTCTGTAAGAGGATCTCTTCAGAACTTGAGTCACTTTGCTCCTGCCTTAGTTTCCTGATTTCCATGTAGGTGTCTACTATCAGGCTGATAGAAAAAGCATCTTTCCAGCTCCCATGCCTGAGTTGGGGTTTTCTACAGGAGTCTCCCTGCTCATGCAATTTCTCCCTTTTCAAAGAAGCTCCTCCCCAGGCTGTTATCTGAGGCAAGGGATCAGCCCAGCGCTCCTGGAGGGCTGATCCTACCACTTGGCTATCAAATCAAACACATTTTCTGAGATACTTTGCTACTTGGTAAGTATCACCCAGATGTTAACAACGCTCCTGAGCTACTGGCACTCAGTCAGACAAAAGGCCTCTTGATATAAAACTGTAATCTCTTCCTTTTTAATTCTTGAAATACTAGTCCAGAAAACACTGAAGACAAAGGGATGTTTTTCTGGGCTGACATGTATCTGAATGAAGCCAAGTGTATACACACACCTGCCATACTCAGTTTGCTGTATGTTATTAGCAAGGCACGGTTATTATAATTTAAGTTACCTTTTCCGTTGTCATTTTTATCTTTAGTTTTCCCTTTTTCCTTCTCGAGTATGATTTATAGAAGATTGACTTAGGAAAGTATTCAGTTGTTAGACAAGGATGGAATTACATTTTTTGTATCATATCTTATTTAAATTCAAAGGACTAGGAAGCAAAACACAACACATAAATTAACATACTATTAATATTAGCTTTTTTTTTTTCACTGTAATATTTTTCCTTTCACTTTCTGCTTTTCAAATGGGTTAAAGTACCCATTAATTTTCTGGTATCTTTGCTCAAGGAGCAGGGGATAAAGAGCCTATTCTGCTTAGAAAATAGTTTCTTGGCAAAGCTGAGTTAGGACATGGATAAAAGCTATTTGAGATGCAGTATTTACTGTGGCTGCCCAGCTTAATGCTCCTGAGTAAGAGCCAGTGTGTGCCATCCCACTAAAAATGTAATAATAGGCCCTATATCGTGCAGCCTGATACCAGACTCGGGCCTTACCTTTCATAAGGACCAAAACCAGAGAGCACAGGCTTCCCCACAGCACGGTGCTGTGGCAAACAAGCACCCTGTGTACAAAGCTCTGGCAAAGGAGTGGGTAACGTCAAGCACAAAAACATGTTTCCAGAGCAATTTGCAAGCGGCGAACAGGAGGATGAAGCAGTAGGGCTGCATGAAAAAGGAGACTGACGGCATTCAGGGAACACCGGGGGTGTTTTCTTGATACTGAAGCCAGGGGACAGTCTTAGGTCACCGACGCCGCCAGAGAACTGCAGCACAGCCGAAGCACTCAGATCCGTTCGAGACTCAAGTGCGGTAGCAGCACCTCCTCTTGCTGTGCCCCGATTTTTCCATGCTTCTGCCCTGTGCCCATCACCG
>JANHGL010020832.1:0-27359 GCA_024611195.1 Ceyx melanurus
AGGTATATATATATATACAGGTGTCTGTCAGTGACAGAAATGGCAGCATGGGCCAGGAGAACATGAGCAAAGCAACAAGATTTCTTTCTGCTAGGAGCAAATACCTTGATAAGCAGTGACTCATCAGTAGAAATCCATCCTTAAAGACAGGATAAGACTCCTGTCCTCAGACATGCTGCTCCAGGAGATTTTAGTAGCGAGCTGGCAGAAACTGTAATTCTTTCACCCTTCTCTTCTTTACAAATATCCCATTTTGGAGTACAGCCTAACCTCAAATCAACATTTTATACACAGTTGTTTCAGAGACTTTGTCTCTTTCAGAAATGTCTCTTCTCTGTCCTTCTGTCCTTATTTCTTCAGCAGACACTGTGCATCAGCCCCCTAACCACCATGTGCTGTTATAACTCTTATACTATTTAATTTTTCTGTTCAAATAAGAGGCACTTCATTTGGATCAAACCTCACTTCTTGTATTCCATGAAGGCAGTCACAATTTAATCAATACTGGTAATGTATACTAAGGATTATTTCAGAAAGAATTAGTGAATTTATTTACATGCAAATATAATACTAAGATATAACCTGCAAGGTAGATTGACAGCAATGAAGTTTTATGGTCTGTTTCTGGCCCTAAACCTTATTGTACTGAAATGCTGTAATTAATGATGTGACATTAAGTAAAGAAAATAAATCCATGGGGCAACTTCAGGATATCTTTTCAATAGTTAGATTCACTGGAGTGAATCAAACTTCATAATAATGACTGCAAGGGATATAAGTGAAGAGATGAAGGTAGCAAGGAATCTCAGAAATCATATTCACTGTGGCTGTCCACTCTCAGATGTGCATTAGTGAGTCCTAACAGAGTTAATGGGATTTGTGCAGTGAAAGGTAAATATATTTCTTGTTTTGAAGACAATTAGAGAATGATAAAGGGTAGTCCTAAGGCATGGCAATGCTAAATATGCAGCCCTATGTATAATGTAAATGGATAAGGAATTATGCCATTGGGAAAGACACAGAAAGTAAAGCTCTGTGTTCAGTATATAATGAGTATTTTAGGAAGCTAGAGACATCTTTGAGAACTAATGTAACCTTTAAAATTTATAAGAATGTTATTGAATTGAAGAAAAGAGACAAAAACTATCAGGGAAAAGAGATAATTCAGGAAAATAAGCAAGAAAACAAAAATTCCCATTACTCGATGCAAGTCTGGACCAGTAGCACCATTCAGTGGAATAAGGCCCATACTGGGAGATTGGTGTGATTTAGTTCTGACTGACTAGAGGAGACTCTTAGAACAGGAGATGGAGAAGATGAATGACTTTGTCCCTTCCTAGTGCAGAACCATTGCTCCCAGCACAGTTCCCAATGTTACCCAGTCTCATAATGCCACACGTGATGGGTTGGGATTCCTCACATCCTCTTTTCTGTGACAGCTTTGGCCCTAAATGCTTGTGGAGGACCTTTCAGGTGTCTTTTGCACCTTGTCAGAACACTGAAAAACACATGCAGGAGGAGTGGAGTTGAGAGCTGATGCATTGCTCCTTGGCTGGTGTGTCAGGGAGAATGATGCAGCCCCTGGGCAACACACTGAGTTTCTCTGTGGGGATGTGCAGCCTCTATCACTCAACAGCAACTTTGTTTACCAGTAGAGAGAATGTATTGGCAGAAGTCTAAATAAACGCATTAATTTCCTTTTTCATCTTTATCTGGCTGCTAATGGCAAGAAGATTGGGATTTTCAATAATCTGAAAAATAGAATATACCTCACTTCACAACAGCTAATGGCTGCTGCCTGTTGAATGCTTGAATTTGAGCATTATTTGTATGTAATTCACTTTATGGTTTAAAAGTTCAGGGTTCTGAGAAAGAAAAAAGAAAGAAATAATATTTTCCAATGAGTTTTAATTATATTTTCTTACACTGTATCCCCAACCTATACACAGGCCTGACCCCACAGATCTGTGGGATATGGTCAATATCACATCAAACTGTTGTTGGAACATGTGTTTAATTTGCATTATTATCTTTTTATCTGAATGGATAGGAGCTTTGCTTAAGAGTTTACCATTACCATGTTTCATCATTTTGGTTCTCTTGTTTTGTTTGACATCAGGACCACCACAAAATCATTTTTCTTTCTCATATTTAAGCTCCTTTATCAGAAGGTGAAATTCCCTTCCCACTTGTCCTCTCCCAGTTTAACCAAAACAAGGCATATTTTTCTATTGGTTTAACCTTTCAGCGGCCTTACTTCATCCCCAGAAAATGGTCACCTTTTACTCTAAAAGATGCCTTCATTCCCCCTCATCCCTTTGACACAGAGCCCCACAGTGACCCCATTGACTTTTGAATTCCCCATTACTTTCCTCAAGAGTCTCAGGCTTCCTGTCTGACCCTGCCCTTGCTCTTTCTGAATCACTTTGTATTGTGTATTTCTGTATTTTCCTTACCAAAGGGTCTTACCAGGCAAGCATCCTACATTTCCTTACATTTTCTCATCTTGTATTTGCTCATGCTTCTTAAACTGTGAACTTGGTCGAGCTGCTTTGCCATTCTTTGTTTGGTGTCTCTTGTAAAGCTCTGTATATATCCAGGATTCTAGTTAAAAATCAAATAATAAATTAATTTACTTTTTTTTCAAAGGTTCAATATTCTCATTCAAGCTAAGATGCATTTTAGAACCACACAAAAACTGATTTTAAATATAAAACCAGCCAGTCATGTGCCTAAGGAGCATCTAAGAAAGTGAATTGTGGTTTAAAACATGAACTAAGATGTGGGAATTTTTGTCCCTCTCAGTCTTATTATTAATTATTATTATATATTCTTAATTATTGTATAATTATTTTCAATTGCAAACATTTTGTATCTTTGCCCTGTATAACTATTCTGCACTATAGGTTTTCCATACCTTTGTTATGTTATGTGAGGGAAATTCCTTTTAATTCAGCCACAGAGGATGGGCTACTGTACAATTCATAGTGGTTTAAAATAGTTCTATAAATTGATTGGACAAGCAGATCTGAAAATATTCTAAAACTGCTGCAGTTGTTTTTGCACAATGTTCTGAATTTCTAATATTTTGGGGACCTGAACTACAACACCTAAAGGTGAACACAGTGCTGTTTCCCAATGAAATACACAATGTATGACACAAATTATTCATAGGCAGATTAAAATCTAGGTGCATCACTCACTAAATGGTACCTTGGTAGTCTTTGCTTGTATTCACCTCTAGAATTTGAATTACAAACCAGATGAAAGAACTCCTGAAGCAAAAATACTTAGGCTTCTCAGTATCAGGATTTGGGAAACAAATCCTCACAAAGTGATAAAAGACAATCTTTTGTCCAGCTTTTAGTGCTTGCTAATTCCACCTGGAGTTTTTGAATCAGGAGTACTGCTCTGCATCTGCACAATTTCCTTCATTTCAGTCTTTGGGAAGCAGTTTTATTTTGCAATATTAGATTAATTATATTTTGCAATATTATATTTATTTTATTTTGCAATATTATATTTATTTTATTTTGCAATGTTCTGTCATGAGGAGAGGTTTTAGCCATTGCTGGAGTCATTGGGGAAAACAAGATGGATAAACTTCTTGTATAAATATGGAGCAAGTTAGCTGCATAAAGAATATTTTATATTTCTGCATGTCTGTGATTTCTACTCAACGGCAGGCTTTTAAGAATGTCTTTGCTCTTTGCTGCATTAAAGCTTTCAGTGGTTCTGTGTTTGCTTTCAGCATTATCTATATATATATTTTATTTATATATAGTGTATATTGTATTTATAAGATTACTGGATGGAGTAAAACCTGTTGGTCTTCCAAGTTTTAAGTCAGTTAAATCAAAGGTTGGTATCTAAGCTAAATCCAGCCTGTGTGCCATTCCTTTCTGGTCTGCAGATACCTCAGTTGTTTCTTGTACAATCTTTTTAATCACCAGCTTCCCCATGACAAGTTGCAGTTCCATTACAGAAAGTCACACCCAGTGTTTAAGGAGAAGGCAGGAAGAGAAAAACAAAATCCTTGAGATTTGAGTTGGACTTTCTCTTCCAATGACTGTGCGAGGGCTCTGCACAGATTGCTGTATTCATGTTAATATTTATTTTTAATCTATTTTGAATCTGTCAGATGTTGTGACAGAAATTGCAGTACTTCAGTAAGTTTTTTGCAAACATGCTGAAGAAATTGGGAATGCTGATACAATTTAGGTCAGTGCCCAACAAGAAACACAGTATACCCAGTAAAATATACCCAGTAAGATGTTGTCCAGTGCAGTGTAAAATGTTGAGCTGTGACATTTTTTCCTCACCTAGACAGTTTGTTCATCCCAACTTCCACTCTCTTCATCAATCATTGTAAGACTGAACATTATTCCAAATTATTTCTGAGAATATCTCATAATCCTAAACCAGAAGTGATCTTTCTTACCTTGCTGAACAACTCTTTCTGTCTTTCTATTATTATTGATGCTTCTTTTAATTAGAGAATATTTTTTTTTCCTATTATATTGTTATAACTTTCGATGTGCATCACATTTTTCATCATTAAACTGTCAGGAGAGTTGACTTAAGAGAACATGCACTGTACAATTTGTTTTATGCTGAATTGATTTTGAACACTGCAATTAAGCCCTGATCATCAAGGATATTAATGCACTGTGTGTCTTTGCTCTCCACAGCCCCAACAGAAGCTCCTTTACATCCTCACCTAGGTAGGTGATTTGTCATCCTTATGACTAAAACTCAGAATCACTAACTTTATTATCAGAAACAATCTGTAAAGTTGTGTGAAACTAGCTCTGGGGAATTAAGATAAAAATGAGACTCCCATAAAACAAATTGAATTATGCATCATTCAAATAAGTTGGTTTTTTCATTGTGATTTGTATTACTGTTTATTTATTGCCCTTGTGCCCTTGCAGCAGGAGTACATCATGCTGCAGAACTTTTCTCCCTGGATTTCTATTAGAGCATCTGTTTGCATAAGGACCAGGGCTGGAGCATCTCTTCTGAGAGGACAGGCTGAGCCTTGGGGCTGTGTAGCCTGGAGGAGGCTCCAGAGGGACATGAGAGCAGCTTCCTAAGGGCACCCAGAGGAAAGATGGGGAGGGACTAGTTACAAGGGGATGTGGGATAGAACAAGGGTCACTACTAGCTTGAGATTAGATGTGAGGAAGAAATTCTTCGCTATAAGGGGAACTAAAACCTGTATCCCAAAAAAGTTGTCAATGCTCCATCCCTGGCAGTGTTCAGATCCAGGCTGGATGGGGCTCTGAGCAACCTGCTCTAGTGGGAGGTGTCCCTGCCATGGCAGGGGGTGGAACTGGATGAGCCTTAAGGTCCTTTCCAACCCAATCATTCTGTTATGATTCTGTGACCTGCAAGTGCAGGGTGGGACAGTCACACCAGTGCTGGGTCACTGGAAGGTTTTATCCCAGTGCACCCCCAGAGTGCACCCAGGAGTGCACTGCTTCTTCTGCTTCCTAAGGAGAGCACAGACAGAGCTCCTGCCCTGCACCCACCTGTGTGCTGCAGGTCCAGGCATCCTTGGCAGCCTGAATAGCAGGTGAGAATTACTCCATTCATTTAAGAAGTATTTGTAGAGAAGGGTCTAATTCAAATACAGGTGCCAAAGTTTGGGCATTTCAGGGTTTTTTCGTTCTCCCATGTTTGTGATGCAGTAAATCTATGGGAAAAATGGGATTTATTCATGATTAAAAGCATTTGCTTAACATAACTTCCTTAAATGACCTGATCTTTACTGCCAGCTCCGCTGATAGCAGCAGAGGAATTCCAGTGAGCTGATGAATTTTGGTTCTGAGTGATCCCCCCTGGCTATGCAGTACACTCACTGGGACATCTCATCCCTCCTCTGCTGGTGTTGCCAAAATCTGGATTCAGAGGAATTTTTTTCTGAACACCTAAACAGCCAAGTTTGGAACAGAAATGCTCAAAACATGTAGTTTGTATGTGACAGGTGAATATTCTCATAGCCATCACACTTTGGTGATAGACTGGGACAGTATTTTAGGTGGTACTGTGTCCCAGAGTAAGCAAAACCCCTGTATCTGAGAAACCCTGTATCTAGTGTGCTTGAAAAATCTGATTTTCTCATTTGCTTTAGCTCTGGGGAGGGCAACACTTTGCAATCACTGGATGTTGACACTGGATTTGTTTTACATGTAGTGCTTTCTCTTCCTTGCAGCTGAAATGCACAGTGACAGCATTATCCTGAGGGATGACTTTGACTCTTACCATCAGCAGGAGCTGAATCCTGGCATGTGGTGAGTTGCAGCCTTCTGCTTTCCTTGATATGCATCTAAACAAAGTATTTTGGCTGTTATAGTGGAGTATTTTCATTATACTCATTGCTAGATATTTCAGCTCACATTGGTGTAAGCTTATATATGTGCTTTTGCCCCATTGGGATCTAAATATATGAGTTTATTAATTGATTAATGAAGGACTGAGCAATTCTAAGCCAATTGAAGTGGCAAATTCTTGATTTCAAGTTTTGAATTAATACAAAAATACAAGGAGGAGAGCTGAGCTCAGTGAATGTTTTGGTATGAAAATTTGGATCTCTTGAAAACATCTTCTCATGGAAAAAAGTGATGAATTTCAGTAATTAGACTTCATTTTTCAAATGCTTGTTTATTTCATTTTCATGAAATCCATATTTCTGGTGAAACTATAGTAAAAACTCCTAGATTGAAAGAAAATGTTTCCAAGCCATTCAAAGAAAAAAAAAAAATTAACTGGAATCAAGTGCCTCTGTCTACTTTTTAGCTGCTGAAATAGTTTAAGGTGGTTTTTTATTTATTTATTTTGGTGGAAGGCAACTTTTTCAGAAGTTCAGCCTGTATAGGAAGGAAACCCCTTCCCAGCTCAACACAGCAACTCCCAGTTGCTAATTTTCCTTTCTTTCTTTGGGATTCCTGAGGAGGATCATTCATATTATCACAGTCTAGATGTGAGACAGCAAGCACAGGTTTTCATTCTCCAACAGCAGCTGTTCCTGCAGAATCTCTAGCACTCTACATGTGCAATAAAGCAATTCAGGCCAGGTCAGGCAGAAGGTTTATTAACCATGAGCACAGTGAGGGAGCACTCAGCACCTCCCCTCTGCCCCCCTGTTTTCTGCACAGACTCAGTCCATCCACTGGTCCAAAAAATACTAGAGGTGAGGAAAGCCAAGAATTTCAATGTTATTAACCCAGGATGCATCCCTTGGAGGGATGAACTCCTTCAGTCACTGCCACAGCTCTAGGGACTCAGTAAATGACAGGACAACATGGGGAGGTGACTGTTGGTAGAGCTTCAGAAACTGGGGAAAATGGTTCTCTGATCACAAGAGGAAGCAATAGGTGTCTTGCAGCACAAAACAGATTCTAATTTGTATAATGAATATATCTACTGCTCATATTGTACCCAGGTAAAAGAATCTATCAGTCTTAATATGAAGTTTTGATGGTTGGAATCTCTTTCATTTGATATTACTGACTTTTATTGTTCCAATCCCATTTCATAAATATAATTATTTTTATTGATGACACAGAATTATTAAAAAAATCTAGTGACACAGAAATATTTTATTGGGTTAGTTTACTTGTTCAAATAAATTCTTAACAGGCATTTTATCAGTTACCTGCATTTGTTAGTTGCTCAATTATGTTCTGTGAATTCTGACTTCACTTTTCTTTTAACTGGGGACCATCACGTGTGCAGATCTATCACAATCTGACCATCTTATGTAAAATGCTTGTGGTTTAGGGAACTTTATGGATATTTTTTTCTGCACATTGTTATGATAGTTTTTAATATGCACCCACTATTTTTTCCTCCTTTTGTTCCTTTTATATCATCTCTTTAAAAGTTTTTCTGGACAGATACATTAAGGACCTGAATGCTATAATATAAAAAAAAACAAACAAACCACCTCTTTCTTTCTGGGCATGAATAGATCAAGGACTCTTAAGGGATAACAGAATAGCTGCCAAGGTAGATGGCTTTAGCAGCAGTGTGTTAAATGGACTTGAGTGGGGAGAAATGAGAGCAGGCATTATTTCCCTGCAGATGCCTCATAATTCACAGAGGGCCTGTCTGTTGGGAGCCTCTGGAATTTATTTCTCCATTGCTCTCTTATCTTTAAATTCATCCTTGCTTTATAGACGTCTCAAAAGAGAAATTTCAGAACAAAAGAGCCCCCACTCTCCTGCTCCTTTGGCTTCCCCCAGATTTGGGTTTGGAATAACCTTGACTCACCTTGGTCTGTGGGGTAGTGCAGAGAGGTGTGTGCTGAGAGTCCCAAAATTCACCTCAGTCCTGAGACAGATTTCCTGCAATAATAGAAAGCAAACATCTTCATCAATGCTAAATTAAAGTGGAGCACAAATAAAATAAAACTCTAATGAGGTGCCATGAGCTTTTCTGTGTAAAGGATTTCTACAGTAGCTCTGCCTCCAGTGAAGACCCATTTAATGGCAGAAAGCTGATTCTCATTTGATTGTCTAGTGGGAGTTAAATCAGGGATTATTAATGGTTTATGCCATCCACCCTAAAATTGCTTTTTTTTTTTTCTTTCCCCTGGCAGCTGCTAAAATCCCATCTTTCCCACAAACAGTTGGGAAGCTGCAGTATTTCCAGCTCTGCTGGGAGTGTGAGGCAGCAGCTGCCTTGTGTGTACCCACACTCCAGCAGGGCTGCATCACCAGGGGCCAGTTACACTAAGCCACTCTAATAATTTCTGAAACCATTATTTGTGGAAAGATGAAAAAGAGAAGTATTTGTATTTTCCTATGATCTTTTCTTCAGCAATCCTATGTAACAGTGGCTTGGATGTGATGATTCTACTCATCCTGATCCTCTCCCTGGCACGTGCAGCTCTGGCAGAGATGAGTCTGAGTGCACTAGCAAAGCATTTGCTGCCTTCTGCATGTGCTGGTGTGATGAGCCCCAGCAGAGCCCTGTGGCACTCCACTGCTGGGAGAGGTCTCCCATCACATCACCACCTTGCACAAGGCTGCTCCATGGTTTGGAGAGTGTTTGCCTGGCTTCTGTGGATCTCTGCTCTTTCAAATGCGTTAAAACACACACCCTACCCAGCAGCCATCTGCTGCTCTGGAGTGGCTGTGGGTCAGTCTGGAGCTGCAAGGGGTGGAGAAAGGGAAGGCTGGGATGGGGCTTTTTGTAGACAGCAAAATCACAGCACCAGGGAATGGGCTCCTGATAGAAATCACAGTTTGGTGTTTGAAAGAAACCAGGAGAAAACTCTGAAGTGGGAAAGCACAAGGAGAGGAGGAGGCAGCAGGAGTGAGAAGGAAACAGGAGGTTTTCTCTGCTGGGAATGCAGGAACGGGAGCATATCTCACCTCTTATTTTATTGGGACTCAACCACCATGAGGATTTTCTGCTGTGGTCTCATTTTTCTATTCTTTGCTTCCTTTATGCAGTCCTATCAGAATATGGTTATTTCCAAAATCCCCAGCCCACATGCACAAACCTGCCTACTTAAGAAATGAGGAAATATTTGCTTGGGTTTCATTGGACACCAACTTTACAAAGATCTCTGGCTTGTGAGATAATTGTTTCTCACATTCATAAATGTGCAATGTCTTTTATGTCTCACATGTATTAGCTGTGGAAGCTGAGGTAGGTGACTCCCACCCCATGCTAAATGAAGCACTGATGGCCATGCTAAGCAGTTCAGAGCTGACTTGTGCAACATCATTAGGCAGAAATGTTTGGTGCATTTTTCAGTCAAAAGTCTATTAGTACATGTGATTCATGGGCCAAGAGAGCTGCTGTAAACAGGCAGGAGTATGTTAGTTCAGAAAGTTTTGGAACCATGGAATTAATTTCTCCTGTAAGGAAGGGGAATCTGTACCATGTGCTACTTGCCAGAGAAAGGCTGGAAGAGAAGAGGTCCTAGACAGTCTTTGAACACCTGTTTCTGTGACCCTCTTGCCTCCAAGTAACATCCCAGAGTTGCAGAGTGTAAAAAAAAAAAGTGCTATATAAGCACTAAAACAGGTCACCAAACAGGAACAAATCTTGAAAAAAAATATTCTGTTTAATCCTATGATAAATGATTTAATTTTGAGACAAAAAGGGGGGAAAAAAGATGATGCATAAATTACTAAAGAAGGCATTAATGTATGCTTCTGTATTAAACACTGAGTTTTAACAGTAGGGCTGTAGACAACAGGGGATTCAGTACATTTAAAAATGAAAGACTGTACAGAAGCCTGTAGGTAGCTAAATTCTCCTTCCCAACTTGAAGCATGTTTCATCTGAAAGCCTATCAGCAAACACACTTTGAGGACACACTTTTCAGAGATGACATCTAGAAAATCTCAGCACGTAAAATCAATAAGAACCAGGTTCCATCACTTCTTCAAGGCATATGAGAAATTAAGAGGTGTAGTGAGATTTCCAGTGGCAAAGAGGTGGAGGAAAGCTTTGTGACATGAGAGAGAAGTCCTGAAGTGGTTTCCAAATTGCACTAAAACTGTGGGATTAAACTTCAGAAAGATTTATGCTTTCAAATCTCTTGGCAGCTTGAGATGTTTATCTTCTTTATAGTCCAGACATCACAAAAGACATCAGTCAATACAACGTCCCCAAATTCAGGTATCGTAGAGGGAAACGACCTGACAAACAGGGATGAGGAAACAACAGATGTTTCCCCTTCAGCAGAGTGAAGAACAATAGCAGAAAGAGGTGGGACTCTCTAAAGCAGAGCTGAGAGCAGTGGCAGGTCTGCAGAGAAGACATCTAGATGAGGATGACACATGTCCAGAGTGGCAGCAGGTACCAGCTGTGGAGAGAGAGTTGGAGGGATTTCAACGTGCTAAGATTTTAGACCATGCAGGTGAGAAAGACACTGGGAAAAGCAGCAGCCAGCCAGGGCAGTTACTGCCTCTGGTTTCTATCCAGGGGGAAGAAATTCACCTTGATGTCTGCACCAGGAGAGGAGCAAAGTGGGTTGTTTCTAAACATGTAATTTTGGGTAGTGACAACACATCCTCCATGAACTTTTTCTGTATGTTCTCTTAATGTTCAATTTAATTCACACCCTCTTTTCTTGCCTTACATTAGCAAATAATATTATGGGCCTATTGTGGCTTTGTAAGTAAATTTTATCCCATTAAGTCAACAGGAGCTACATTACTGTATTAGAGGATTTTAAGTTTGCTGCTTAAATTCAAAATCCTAAATATTACTAATGTGAATTGCTGAATTGCTTCATTGACATGCCCATACAGGAAAAAAACTGAAGCATTTTCTACATCTGACTTTGAACCTGACCTTTAATAGAATCTCAGAATGAGGGAGAGGTTTGGAAAGTGGAAGCAGGGCATTCAGCTTTGACTTCTGTAATGGACTTGGGCCAGCCCTGTGCTGAATTCACCCAGGACCAACTGAAGAGACCCAAAATAAAAAGTGCAATCAATTATTCACATCTATGCATCTGAAAACCCTCCATCTATGGCTCAGCACTGACAGACCTGCAGAGTATTTATTGTGCACTGCCCACAGTTAACCCCTTCTGCCTACCCTTGCCCATCCTTTGCTGCACTGGGCAGCCAGGGGAGTGGAGAAGAGCCTCAGTCTGCTGTGTGAGCAGACCAGGAGGTAAAACAAGTACTTTAAAAACTAAACATTGCTAATCACTCCCTTTTGGATGCATGGTCCCTGCAGGGCCAAGCTGTCTCAGCCCCATGGGGTAGCTGACAGTGTCACCAGCCTCTTCTCCCAGTGCAGCTGGAGAATTCATTTAACTCATCTAGGACCATGGTGGGTTGATGGGATTTCTCCCTGGGATTTCTTCCTTTCCATCCAATTTCCTAACATTTTCCTTTCCCTATTGAAGAGACAGAGAATGAAAAGGCAGACAAAAAGCAAACCTGTGCACAGTGCTCAGGTACATCTGGGAATGTGTATTTTGGTGTCAAGTCTGAGTCACTCTGCATGAGAGAAGTTAAAGAATAAAACACCTCAACACCCCTTACATAAGTCCATTACACTTTAAAATACCAGTTATCAAAGTGCAGACAAAAATCAGCAAGAAATAAGAATGTTTGGAGTGAGATCACCCTTGTTTACAATGGAATTGCTCTGGGAGATCTGGTAAATCTCAGCTTTGGATGCCCCAATGCCATGGTGATCTGCTGCATCACAGGCAAGTTGTAAGGGGCTGGGAGCATCTCCAGCCAAAGGACAATACCCTGGTGCTTGAAGGTGGGGGAGAGGACCCTTTCCCTTCATTCCACAGTCAGGCTGCCCACAAAATCCTTCACACCCAATTAAAATCAAGAGAGGTGCAATTAGTTGTCTCAGCAGCACTTAGCAGCTTCTCTGAGGTTTTCTTGATACTTTTTTTCCCCCCTAAAAGTAGAAGAGAGTAATGGCTCTGTTGCAAGGAATACAGGATATGAGAAATGCAGATAGAAAGAAGCAGAGGGGCTGTAGGAGCCTCTTGGTGCCCAGTTTGAGGTAGAGTCTGCACCCTAAATCTGCCTTTTGGGGTGAATCACCCTGTGGGCTGGAGGGGGGCTGACCCTCACCCCTTCTCCCGAGCTGCCCTGTCCGGTAGCTCCACAATGATGGGTTTATACATGGCAATTTTATTTTCCAGTTCCCACACCCTGTGTGCTCTCAAATGCCCAGCTTCTGATTGCCCTTGTGCCCTGCAGGTCTGAATGCAGCAGCTGTGAAGTGGGGGAGCAGTGTGGTGTGATCATGCACGGCAACGCCGTCACCTTCTGCGAGCCGTACGGGCCCAGAGAGCTGGTAAGTGCAGGCTGCCTCCTCTGCTGGGGATGGGCTGGCAACCAAGGCTGTGCCAGCTGCTGAGAGGCTGCTGTGGCTTTGGGTGCTTGGGGTTCAGCAGAGAGGCTCCTAGGCAAAGCTGCAGGGCCGTGCAGAGCAGGCCAGGAATGTGCTGGAGTTCTAACCTAGAGATGCTGACCTAAGGTTGTTGCAGCAGCTTGCAAAGGAAAGTCTCTTGGTCCAATGTGAAGCTAAGGAATTGAAAGTCTCTTCATCCAGTGTGCAGCTAAGTAATTGAAAGTCTCTTGATCCAATGTGCATCCAAGTTATTTAAAGTATGGATAAAATACTGGAAAGGTAAGGAAACAGAACTGCATTGTCAAATGGACATCACTCTTTATTTCTGACTTTGAAGTGGAGTCACCATTTTTCTTCTCTTATTAGCCATGTCCCATTTTTTCTTGTCTCTGTTAACATATCTTAATTTAGTTGTAAAGCATCACTTGTGAAAATGCATCCTCCAGACTTCCCCTCAGCCTGGAGCAAGCACCTGCCTGTCCTGGACAAGTGTATGTGATAAATGATGAAGGGGACAATTTATTTCACTGGGGGGTAGTTTGGTCATAAAATTGCTGTAAGAAACAACATGGTTCAATTGGCATTAACTTGGGTGTGGAAGATGGATGGAAAGATGTACAAGCAATGCCCATATGCTGATGCTGAGCAGCTAGGGCAGTGATGTACTTATAATGGGAGTTTGGGGAAGAACTGGAAAATTAAAAGGTCAGTTCAAAAGCTGCGTAATTCAAAATTAATTTTCCACAGTCTTCTGAGTGGAGGGAGGGGCTGATTAGAGCTATTTGAAGAGCAAACATGGAATTGGGCCATAAACCAGAGATGGTTTTGGCCAGGAATCTTCTCTTCATTCCAGACATTGACAATACTTTTAGCAGGGTTAATTTTATATCCCAACTGAGAGCAGAATTCCACAAATGCAACACAGATATTGCTGATGTGGTGACTGCAAGTCATAAACACATATAAAACTAATTTAGAGGTTTTATGGGTAGAGGAGAATTTCAGTCATTTCCTTCACAGCCAGCTCCAGCCAGGGAATCCTGACAGGGATGCTAAATGGCCTCTCTACTACTTTGCATCCTATTTGAACAGACTATGCTTCATTAACTGCCTTGAGAAGAGATGCATTGTTTTATGTCCTGTGCAAAAATAAAGTCACATCACAGGGATGTTTTTCCCAATTTTTAACCTCATTTTTAGCTATAGTTTTGATCATAGGTAACACTCCTTGAACAACATTTTGGCAACCCCAAGGTTGTAGCTCTGAGGGTTCTGAAATGTCATTAATTATCTGTCTTCTCCCTGCTGATATGTAATTTGGACTATCCTTAGTAATCATGAATCAGCTTCAAAATCCAGTGTTGGACTGTATTTGTTGTATTACCTTGTGGTAAAATAACACTACCATGGTATCAGGTGTGTGGAAAAAATTATTATGATGCCAGAGTGGTGTGATTTAATAATCAGCTAAAAAAAAATAGCTATAAACAGCAGCCTAATAATGACAGTGTTTAAAAATATTATGGCAGTGTTGCAAGAAAAAAAATCAGATTCTCCTGAAAGAACATCCATCCTAGTGGATTAACATTTTGGACAGTGCTCATGCCAGAAGTCTGACCTAGTTTTATTTTTGACTATGGACATAGGTTGAAATCCCTATTTTCTTATAAACAACTAGATTCTAATTTGTAGCAATATTTCAGCATACCTCTTCCTACCACAAATTTTAAACCTCTTTTATTTCAGCAATCATTTTGCATTTTTATTCTAACACCTTTTCCTTTTGAATCCTGTTCTATCTCTGCTTGAAATGCCTCTTGAAATCTGTTGGAAACAGGCACTGGGAGCCACATTATTGCTTCAAAATACTTAGTCAAGAAGAGTTTACTGTGCAAAAATGTATTCCATCAACAGCTGTGACAGCTTCTGGTTTGCTCTCTGACCTCCCTCTCTTCTCCTGACTCCCAGCAGCTGCTTGTTCCTGCAGGCAGAGGTTTTTTAATGCCAACTGTCTATGTCTGTTGGTGAGAATTTGCTACTGGCAAAATCCTGGAAAGAGATAATATGTCACAGGTACTGTAAGCAAAGGCAAACAGCCAGTAAAGGCTCCCTCCCAGCATCTCTGCAGCAGCTGAACTCACTCATCCTTTGCAGAACTTTGGAACATGTTTTTAGTAAGTCCAGTGCTTTTTTTTTTTCTAAGGTACAATTTTCTAATGTTTCACAACACAGGCCCTTGTAAGTCTAAGTGAATTCCTCTTCTCTGATAATTGATACATTTAATTTCTTGGTGATATGAGCCACTGAACATTGATAAAGGGTTTCATTTTCAAATTGGATCTTGCACAGTATACTTAATTGATGGTAAAGTAATAGGTACTCATAACTCAAGAAAGAAAACACTTTTTGGCATGATAAGTGTGGTGCCTAATACTGAATTGATTCTGATGGAGTGGGCTTTAAATGAGACTGTATTTTTAAAGAAGATATATAAGTGCAGCTTCCTTATTTTTGTTTAGAGACTAAAATTGCCTGTTAGGAATATTCAAAAGAGAGGAAAACTGTATTTTAAGTAAACATTATGTACAGATAGTGCCAAATTTTCAGGTGGATTTAAATTTTCAGGGGTGCAGAAAGAAAAGTGTGTCCAGCAGGTTGAGGGAGGTTCTCCTCACGCTCTCCTCTGCTATAGTGAGACCACTGGGCAGACTGGAGTGTTGTGTCCAGTTCTGGTCTCCCCAGTTCAAGAGGGACAGGGAAAAACTAGAGAGGGTCCAACAGAGAGCTACAAAGATGCTGAAGGGACTGGAGCATCTCTCTGATGAGGAAAGGCTGAAAGCCCTGGGGCTGTTTAGCCTGGAGAAGCCTGAAGGGATCTCATTAATGTTTACAAATCTCTGCAGGGTGGATATCAAGTAGAGGGGGCCAGGCTCTGTTCAGCTGTGCCCTGTGTGAGGTGATGGTATCAAGCTGAAACACAGAAAGTTGTGCCTCAACATGAGGTAAAACATCTTTACTGTGAGGGTGCCAGAGCCTGGCAGGGGCTGCCCAGGGAGGTTGTGGAGTCTCCTGCTCTGGAGACTTTCCAGACCCCCCTGGATCTGTTCCTGGGTGACCCTGCTCTGGAAGGGATGATCTCTGGAGATCCCTTCCAACCTTTACCATCCTATGATTCTATGATTTTCAAAGGCACCATTCAATGAATACCTGAGCCTGATACACACTGGCACTGTAAGAAGCTCAGTCCCTTTTGATCTGCATCACCACCTGTCCCCTCTCACCAGGGGAAGAGATAACATTCATCCAAGCATTGCTGGGCTGCTTGAGAAATCACACCAGAGCATGAATCCAGGTTAAAACTGACTCACAAAGGAAAAGGACTGTTAGTTTAATAGAAATCAACTATTCAAGCTGATTTAACAGGTAGCTACCCTAAAAGCTGATGTTTGTACATGGAATGGATGGAACTATCACCTAGAATTTGTTTATCATATACATTTGCAAAGATATGGAAAATCTTTTGAAGGTCTCCAAAGACAGAAAAAGCAATGCAGGTGACTGAAAGATAACATTTGTTCTATGTCAAAAGAATCCTAAATAGCAGCCAGAAAACATCTGCATTTAGGACTAGCTTTTGTTCAGTGCCATGCAGTGAAGCACAGGGTAATAAGGGACTTCTCTCAACAATTTTCATGCGTAGTAGATAACTGAAGAGTGGAGGAATACCTGAATCTCTGCTTTCTCTGTGTGACTCAGGGAAATTCTGCAGTTGTACTATTCATCATTACAAAATACTGACAAAACTGCCTTTGCAAACTTGCCATAGTTAATGAGCACTTGAAAGAATGCAGCATCTTCCAAGTCCTTGAATTAATCTTCACTTGGGTGCTGGCTTTTGAAGAAAATGACAGTTTAGTGTCCATTAGCTCAATGTTTATCTCTACTTTGCACATTACCACTCTTTTCCTTTTTGTTTTTTAATCTACTATTCAGTTTGTTCTCCAGAAGGATCATTCATGTCCTCCAGGTGCTCTGCTTGGAGTTGCCTCCATGCAGATTCCCAGCTGAGCTCTGTAGCTTGCTAGCTCTGGGACCTAACTTCTGGGGCTGAATTCTCTCAGCAGTTCAACTTCTCTGTGGCCCATCCACACTACAATGTGGTGCATGGATGCAGAGCACAAGGAGCACACCCAGAGAAAGAATCTGTCACTGCTCTCTTGGGAAATTACATGAATTATTGATGCAGAGAGTGTAACAAGGCAGGACAGCTCCAGAATCTAACTCTAGAATGCAGAATCACTGGCAACAATATTGGATGCCTTTATTTAAGGTGTTTGCTGTCCCTTAGATAATTTATCTTATGATTGTGTAAACTTGCTGTCTGCCAGGTTATTTTCCTCTTTTGTTCTAATGTTGCCATGGTCCTTCAGCTTGTACATCTTTCACTTCTTCAATTTAATCTCTAAAATCTGATTATAATGATCAATTATGTCTCAGTTGGGTCTTTTGCTAAAGTGAGTGAACTAAATTTTAGTCTCCTCTTCTTGAGGTGACTTTCACTTGGTCTTTCTGCTCACTAAAGAGCTGCAGTGACTCTTCAGCTCTTGACAAAAGAACTCTCAGGCAGTGGTTTTAGGCAGATTTCAAAATTTTTTTTTTGTGCTTTTTAGTCAGGAAAACAGTCCTAACTTGAACTATTGAAATTTGGGGGCATTGAAAGAAGGGAGAAAGGAGGAGAAAGGCCTCAGAGGAGGGTGGTGTGCTGAAGACACAGGGAGCTGCTCAGTGTTTGCTGTCTTCTAGCTCTTGGTTGGGTGTCAGCTGTAGATGCTACTTCAAAATTTGATAGTATATATTATGCAGTATCACCAAGGGTTTTTTTGCTTTGCTGTTGAAGACTTAGCTTTTGGTATTCCCTATAAATATTTATTATTTTAGGTTTTCTTAATGTTATGTTTATTATCTATTTATGATTTTTTTGGTTGTTGTTCCATGCTGGGAGAAGTAAAAAACCATTCTGTATATACAGATTTATACTAAGATCACCATAAACTACACAGTTCATTTTTTTCAATCTTGCTTAAGTGCCAGTGTTTCCCACAAATGTGCTTGCTTTGTAGCTATTCCTATGATGAAAGAAAAAACTTCCCAGCTTTGGCACATGATGACTTGCCAATAATCAAAATGACATAACAGAAATGCTTACTCAACCTGAAAGGGCTGGCAATTAAGTTTTATGCACTGGAGATGCAGGTATCCAGAGAGTTTCCATGCTTTCAAAGAAAAACAAGCAATAATGTATTGTTTGGCTGATCTAACACATCTTTCTTTTTTGCTTCTCTTCCCACAGACCACCACAGGCCTTAACACAACCACTGCATCTGTCCTTCAGTTTTCCCTTGGTAAGTTTATCTCAATCTTTCACCTGAAAAAGTAATTTCTGCAAAGGAAAATGGCCTTTGAGTTCAGGTTTGAGCTTTCTGGTCTATGTTCCTCTTGACTGGAGAGATTAAAAAAAACTCTTTAAAACTGCAGCACATTTATTCATTCCTGATCTAGAACTCCAGAAGTTTGGAAAGGAGAAACTCCAGTGGATACTCATGATGGGAAGCACAGTCATGTTTGCATTTTTTTGTTTGTCTGGTTTTTCACTTAATTTATAACTTGATCTTTCACTGCAGTATGATTACTGCTTCTAAAGAATGAAATTTTAATATTTAAAACCCAAATTAGGCTTTTCACTACAAGAAGGACACTGAGGTGCTGGAGCATGTCCAAAGAAGGGCAACAAGCTGTGAAGAGCCTGGAGGACAAGTCCTGTGAGGAGTGGCTGAGGGAAGTGGGTTATTTAGCCTCAGGGGAGACCTTATTGCCCTCTACAAGTATCTGAATTATTGCCCTCTACAAGTATCAGAAAGGAGGTTGTAGGTCAGACTCTTACCCCAAGTAACAAGAGATAGGACAAGAGAAAATGGTCTCAAGTTTAACTTGGGGAAGTTTAGATTGGGTATTAGGAAAAACTTCTTCACTGAAAAGGTTTTGAAGCTCTGGAACAGGCTCCCTGGGGAAGCTTTTGAGTCACTTCTCAGAGATATTTAAAAGACACAGTTGTGGTGCTCAGGGATGTGGTTTAGTGTTGACCTGGCAGTGCTGAGTTAATGATTGACTTGATCTTAAAAGCTCTTCTTATCAAAATGGTTCTATGATTCTAAGTTACAGCTGAGTAGGGGTGTTTTTAATACATCCATACCAACAGAACAGGTAGGAGAAACCCAAACTAAATGCTGTTTATTTCATATTCTCTGGGGTGTGGTAGTTTGCTGTATTGCTCAGAATACCTGCTCAAAGTCATTGCACATTCTGACTGTGTAGTTCTGGCTATAGATCATGCCAGAAGATGTGGCTTGGGCTGAGGGTATATTGTGAACACAATTTAACTTGCATCTCCGTGTTCAAAATATGAAGGAAAATATTTTTATCATATAAATGGTTCAATAAAAAAGCAAGCAGGAAATATGGCCTGTTTCCTCTATGGAGCCCTGGTTCTGTGTTTCCAAACCATATTCCTTTTTTCAAAAACATAATTCTCCAAAAGTATCCCAGCAGACATTTGATTAAACTTCAGAAATCTCAGCTGGAAATAAGAGCTATAAGGTAGCTTGGCAAGCACTTTGAATTTTTAAATGCATTGGAAATCAAAATCCCAGAAGGCTCAGAAATACATTGTTTAAATTTGGTTTTACTTGAAGTTGTTCATTTGACTGAGGCCATAAAAATAGTCTTAAGATTTTACCAGTAGCCTTTGGGGAAGGTTAAAAAACACCCAAAAGGTGAGAACAGGCTGAGTAGAAAACACCCTTTATGGCAGGATGGTCATGGATATACAGTAGGATTACTTTAACCTGTACCTGTAGGAACCAGTAAAATCCCAGTACAATGGAGCAGGAGAGGGGTCCATGAATGTCTGAGCAAACCAGACTTCAACCTGAAATTCAAATATCCCATTTTCTCAAGTGCCTGTGTGGAGCCAATAGAGTGCAGGTTGGTTGTGTGACTGATAAAACTGAGCTCAGCAGTACTTGGCTTTGGAATCATACATCTAAACTAGGAATTTGCCAGTTTCCAGCTTATTCCCAAATGTCTGATTTAATCATAGCCCTATTTAGGGATTCTTCCAAGGGAATTGCCTTTTTTTAGAAGAATATTTAACACTTTCTTTCAACCATGGAATAGCTTAAGCTGTAATCTTTATGGATATCTTTATATTCAATTCATCACATTGCTTTGACCACATTCAAGTGCATACCCCTTGATTTATCTCACCACTAATTATCAGGTGGAATTTTGTATTTTTGGGTATATTAGCAGATGAGGACTGGGAAATGAAGCGAAAAAAAAAAAAAGGTTCAGATTTCACCATAAATCCCAGATCTTTGTAGATGTGTGGTCAGGAAGGGTAACACCCCAGTGATTTTTTCAGTAGATTATATTCTCTCTGGTTTCCTTCATGTACCACCTTTGGTAGTCTTGTCCTTTAAAGGGCAGAAGAGTTGAAAAGTTGCACTTGAGATGAGGCCTTAATGAGAATGAAAAGGTAATTAGTAAGGCCTATTCATCACACAGGCCAGGCTGCAGTTGATGTTGACATTCATGTCCTCTCTGCCCAAGTGTGCAGAAAAATTCTGTTCCTTCAGATGTCTTAATCATCCATGACTACTTTTCACCAAGCCCAACCACTGACAGGTTTAAGACAAAGTCCAGCCGTTTCCTTAATGATCAGTGTGTTTCTTAATTGAGATATTTAAAGCAATGTCTTTAGGCTTTCACAGGCCAGAACATCAAATTCAACAGTTTGGGATTGCAGGACGTTGCACAAAAGCCTTCAGACTACCCTGGTACACAATGTTAGTCTGATTTATTAGCTGAAATATTCTCTGTTTCTCATTCCAAATCTCAGTGTTTTCCCCTCAGCTACATCCCTGGACTACTTCAGGGATGGCCATGATCTGACATTCACACAGGCCATGATGATGGAAGGAGATTAGTGACTGAGCTACATGCAGGAAGGAAAAGACCCATGATATCTAATGAGAAAAGGAAAAGACTTTAAGGGAGCAATGCCAAGGTGTGAGGTGTGTGAGCAGTTCTGCTCATCCCTAGCTCCTTGGGTGAGCTCTTGCAGCATGTTCCATGGCCATGGCCCAGGTGAGCTGTGCAGCAGACACCAAGCTGAAGCCAAGGCACAATGATGAGGACCAGCACCCAGAGGCCAAGTGCTCCTCAGGGTGCTGTGACTCTCCACATGGAAATCTTTCATGGAAAATACTACTTGACAGGCTTTGTTCCATCACTGTCTCCTCAAGTCTTAGTGTTGCTAGATCATTTCTGGCTGTTGAGCAAGCTCTGAAAATAGGAATAACTTGGTAATGGAAGCTCCCAGTCTTCAACTGTCTTAGGAAAACACTTGCACACTCCCCTGAGAACAGGATGACTTTGACAGTCCCATGTACTGGATAAACACATCATGTTTCTGAGGGAGGATCCTGCTTTAGGATTGCTTTCCATTCCATTTTTATGCCATTATCACAAAGATCCTTTGTCATTACTGGAGCAAATCAGCATTTCTCCCTCCTCATTGTCTATAAAAATCTAACCCTCCTACCATTTAATATTAAAAATTGATTTAGGGGAAGGGATTTCTTTTAAGTAAAAAAAATACCTTCTGAGAGGGGATAAGTCTTCAAACATCTAAAAAATTTTGGACTTAAACTCCATGTTTTAAAAGCTCAAGGCATTTGTCTTTCAAACAAAAAACTAACCAAAGCTTTGTAAGATTTTTTGCTTTATTTGGAGAAAAAACTTGGGTTTGGACTTTCCCTTCCACAAAGTTGTGATAAAGAACTTTTGCAAAAGTTGGTTTCCCAAATCTAACAGAATTTACTTTGGGGAATCATAAATCCCTATTTTAAGTCACTCCCAAAACTACTTTTCTGGGCAAATATGAGATTTTCAGATTTTCCCACTATGTTTCTAATGCTAAAACCAGCTTTCCCTTATTCATTTTAGCTGAGTTATGGTCATTTCATATGTGTGGCACTGGCTTTGGTTTAATGGAAGAGAGAATTTGACATGAAATGCAACTACTAATGCAAAAAAAAAAAAAGGTTTGCATATACCCCTAAGAATGAAACCTCTCAGCAGCTGTTATCAGTTCTGAACACTGCTGTCTGACACAGAAAAAGCACTTTTTGACAGGGATGATTTACTTCCTTATTCATTGGGATCTTGTGATGGAGTTACTACCTTTATATAAGCATCATTTAATCATCCTACAGAGGGCTACAGTGAACTCAGAGACAGCTAATCTAAAAAGGAAATTGAGAATACATTAAAATCTTATTTAGAAATCAGGAAATGTGAGGTGTGGCTTGAAATCCATCACTGCCCATGCCCACACCTTATCAAGGAAAGTTAACTCTAAGCTTTCTTCTGTTTTATGTTTGCTGCACATCTGAAAAACCTTTCTGTTGGCTTAGTGGTGATTGTTCCAGAGCTCTTGGCACCCAGAAAAGGATGTACAGACAGTCTGTGACAGCCACATGTTGTCCAGGACTTGACAAGGTTTTTATACTTCAGATTTAAAGTGGCAAGACCATGGTGTGCATGGAAAAGTTGCAGTGTGTGTTGGCTGTGATAAATGAAATATCTTACAAGAAACCAAATACAGTGTAGAAAAACTCTGCCTGCAATAAATAGAATAATAAAGCCCTGCCCCTAAAGTTCTGATGGGCACTGAGGGTGCAAAGGTGTTACCTTCTGAGTGTTATTAACAGTATTATTACTGTTAATTATTATTACTGTTACTTGAAGATGCAGCATGCATGAGCAGCAGTGATCTTTGGTGCCTGAGCAATAAGCAGTGCTCACACTGGACATTCCTTAGGTATTTTTCCTACATGGGTCATATAGTTAGTCTATTGCTACAAAAAAAAAGGCTTAATATGAAGCAAAAGATGCATCTATCCTATCGATCTTCATTAAAAACACCCTTTCCAGGGTGGGATTTTAGTAGTAGGTATTAATCTCACAGAGTGCTTTGTGATTTTGCCAGATGGACACTGTTTGTCCTCTCAGGAAAATCCCAGTAGGTATTATCCAAAAGATGGGTCACTCATGTTATGATCTGCATGTTCATCTGGAAACAGAAGCATTTGGACCTTACCCATAGAGTAAAAATGGCTCCTTTCTCCTGCTGCATCTGGGGTAGCTCTTTTGACATCATCCAGTCACTTCTCTGCCATCTGTTGCTATTGCCCCTTCCATTGTTCCCATTTTATTTTGGGTCTAAAAAATCCATCAGAAAAACAAGCTTATTAATGATTACAGTATTTGTCAAGGATAAAACCTACAGAGTTCCATATGGATAAAAAAAATAGAATAACAAGTGATGTACATGCGGTTTATCAGTCTCCCTTAATAGCTTTCTAATGGAACCCTATAGCAAGGATAAATGTATCTATTGTTTCTAATATGGTAAAAATATTATTGGAGAAATATTGGTATTTTTTTCCAGACTTTTTGGTGAGGACAGAATCACTTTAATTTGAGGTGCAGATACATCACTTGGGTGCATTTTATACCATAATCTTTTTTAAGAGGTGAGGTGCATGTGTAATGAAGATATTCAGAACTTCCATGTGACTTAGCTGATATGATGAATGCTGGGTGGTTCCACAGTCCTCTGCCAGTGTGGTGGTGAACAGTTTAAAACATGCAATCGATTGCTTTTCATTAACATATGAGTAGGGCTGATTGATTTGGATGCAGATCTTTGACATAGTGGTTCCAAAAGGATTTTCATGTCATGTCCTGCCTCACCCTAGTGCATCATTAACCCAGCAGCCTCTACTACTCTTCCTGAACTACCAATTTCACTAGGGTCTGCATGGAATCTCTTTTATCAGCAAATCCAAGGGCTAAGTGTCTCAGTGATGTTTCAGGCTTAGTTTTCTTCCTTTATTATTATAGAGGTAATTTGCATTTGTCACCAGTGTGAGACTTGCAGAATTCTACTGGAAAAACTTTCCTTTTGCCATTATGCATACTCAAAATACAGGTTTTTGTTATTATTGTCATAATCATCATCATAACTGTTGAGTATGCACTTTAGATTAATCTTACCTGCCAAGCATCTATGTTTTAGAAAACACATTTGATTAGCTATTAAACTTAGGAAATAGGAGAGAGTGACAGAGAAAAAAAGAATTCAACAAAAATAATTAAATGACATAAAAAGTGCAGCTGATTTGCTGAACCCAGGTAGTCCTGTGGAGGAGATGACAGTCTGAGGGCAGCACCTGGGGGGCTCTGCAGAGCATCTGCACAGAACAGCAATTCCTTGTCCTTCCAACCAGCAGCATCCCAGCTCCTCTTTGGCTCAGCTGTGTGGGTAATGATGACTGCATTTGGGCCCGTGGAACAGTCTGAAGACACTTAGCATTTATATTTTTATCCCATTTTAATTCAGTTCTGATGGCAGCTGTTATATTGACTGCTTTTATGTTGCCTATTTATCCTCTGCTTCAAGTCAGACCACTTGATAGGAATTCACACATCCAAACATGTTTTGTTCAATAGGCCATAGCTTTGGCTGAGAGGAACCACTGCTGATCATTTTCTCTTAATTTCCAGTTTTGTTTAGTCAGTTTTACAATTAGCAGAAGCTATCAGTGACTGACAAATGCTGTAACAGCCATTTCATGGGGTAGCACTGGACTTGCCCTCAGCAGAACGTGACAGAGAGGAGCAATTTCCCTCACATTTGCTGTAAAAATTCACTCACGTGTCTCTAGAGAAATACCAAAGTGAAAAATAAGCCTCTTCTGAATTCAGCATGAAAGAGTATTTGATCTTTTAAATCCCTCATTATCTTGTTAGCTGAATATAAAAACACTCACGGTAGGAGCTGCGGTGCCAAATGTTTGGGGCATGTTGAGTCACCTCCTGCAATTAGTCACCTGCATGCATGAGTTCCTCCTGTCACCCCACATTTCTCCTGATGCCTGCCAGGAAGCACCAGCTTTGCTGTGCAGCCATGGCACGTGCTACCAACAGGGAAGAGTCTGGCTGGTTCTGCTGGCCTGGGAGCCATGGAGAGGAAACCTGGAGAGGTGAGCCCAGGAGAGCCCCGTGAGGTTCAGCAAGTGCAGGGTTCTACCTCTGGAACAATCCCCTCTGTCCATCCAGGCTGGGGATGAGGGGCCAGAGCAGCCCTGCAGAGAAGGACTTGGGAGTGCTGAGAGGAGCAGCTGGATGAGCAGCCAGGGTGAGCTGGAGCCCAGCAGCCAATCCATCCTGGGCTGCAGCAGGAGCAGTGTGGGCAGAGATGGAGAGAGGGGATCCTGCTGCTCTGCTCTGGGTCCAGCACAAGAAGTACATGGACCTGATTTAGCAGATCCAGAGGAGGGCCATGAAAATGCTCAGGGGCTGGAGCAGCTCCTGTGAGGACAGGCTGAGGGAGTTGAGGCTGTTCAGGCTGGAGAAGGGAAGGCTCTGGGGAGACCTTGTGGCTTCCAGTACCTGAAGGGGACTATAGGAAAGCTGAGGAATGACTGTTCATAGTGGCATTTAGAGATAGGATGAGGGAAAATGCTTTTAAACTAGAGGAGGGTAGATTTAGATTGGACATGGGGAAGAAGTTCTTTACTATGAAGGTGGTGAAAACACTGGAACAGGTTGCCCAGGGTGAAGGCCCCATCCCTGGAGACATTGAATGTCAGATAGACTATCTTGCATTTGGCAAATGTGGATCACTTTTTATCTGGCATGAGGATTTAATTGATAGGAAGCTGGCTAATAAAATAGTGTTAGAACCCTGTCTGAACTGAGTTTAAATAGTGCATAAAACCGGGTTTTAAAATAGGTAATTTAAAGCACTAATGTCCATAAGAAACAGATCATTAAAAGGAGCTTGATTGTTGCTATATTCAGATTAAACCCCCTCAAAGCAATGAGAACAGAGCACTGAGTGTATCTGAACCCCCAGGTGGTTTTGTCCTATTTTTTTTCCATTTGGGAGAAGTTTGAGAATTTGAAATAATTCAATGGTAAACTGGGTGCCATTTGCATTTTGCACTCACTCTGCTTGCATGGTTTGCTGTTCTCCTTCTGATAAAGCAGTTTTGACTCAGCACCCAAATTGCCATTTGCTGTTGCTATTACATGAAACCTCCCAGTCTTGTCTTCCTGGAGGAGAAAACCTTTGTGGAGATGTGTAGACTATAAATTGCATCTAATGTGAAAGAATAACCAGCAAAGTAGCATAATCTACACACTTCATGTGGAAATGTTAGGTGGTGTTTATTGATTTTGCTGAGTTATACTAGAGATAATGCCTAGATTGAAACCAGGCTTTCAAGTTAATGCCATTTTTGAAAGACATTTTAATAGCCTTGGGGCAAAATGATTGGTGTTGTGTTTGGCTAGCCCAAGGTTACAGTGAAACACTGTGGGTATTACTTTTGCACCAGGGATTCCGTGCCACTCTTAGGGATTAAAATGAGTGTTACAGATTTCCTGCATGGAGAAAAGCAGAAAAGATAAAGAGAGCCTGAGGATTCAGAGCCAGGGCAGGTGGCTGAGCCACTGCCTCCCAGTCAAACACAGGCCATTATGGAATTGGTTACTGCAAATAATAAATGCTGGATTACAGACTGGCTTTCATCTTAATCCTGCTCCTATCATTGTATGAGGATAACACTTTTGTATGATTAAAATTGTCCATTTTTGAATTAGACCAAACAACAAAGCATCTGTAGTTCCAGGGTGGGGGGGAACAGAGAAGCCCCCAGCTCAGCAAAATGCTCCTCAGTCTCTCTCCAGTGTGCAAGGGCTCTTCCATGAAAGGAAAAGCAGCTGAAAATAGAAAAGTCCATCAGGAATTGCAAAAAAAGACTTTTGCCAAACTAATTATTATCTACACACATAAAAAGTTAGAAACAAACAATCTTAAAGGGTTTCAAAAAAGAGTGACACCTCAGCTGAGGATTTAGATTGAGAAAAAGTATTTCTCAGCTTTTCTTGGTGCCAGGGAATTTTTCTAAAGCAGGTAAGGAAAGGAATTTATATTCTAGAGCCCTCCCTTTACACAGCAGTTCATGGGAACAAGGTGTTTTCTGCTGCCTCTCTGGAATAGACTGGCCATAGGGATCTGAATTAAACATCATTTTCCTTCCTGCAGTATCTTGATACTCTTACCAGCACCCTGTGCTTCTCATTTTCTTGATTATTGACCTTCACAGTTGACCCAGGATGCTAAAGGGAGTTAAACAAAACACCTCCTTCTATTTACCAATATATATTATTACCAATATATATTAGTGTGCTACTGAACTACTTCAAGATTATATAATTGAAATTTTGATGAGCTTCATTGAAAGGTCACCCTTTCACTTAGAGGTTCTTCACATCATCTGACTTTTATATTAATATTTTAT
>JANHGL010020834.1:0-24688 GCA_024611195.1 Ceyx melanurus
GCCCCGGGGGGGGGGGGTGGGGGTGGGGGGGGGGTGGGGTGGGGGGGTGGGGGGCCTGTGGGGGGGGGCAACAGGGAGGGGAAGGTGCCCGAGGGGCAGCGGTAGCGTGAGGGTGCCGGGGAGTGCGGCCGTGAGGGGACTCGGAGGTGTCCGAGGGGAGTTAGGGGGTAAATTTTAAGAGGAAGCGACTGGATGGGCTGGGCAGCGACGAGAATGAAGGAGATGATGGGAAAGAGGATTTGGGGTGTAGCGGTGGAGGGCAGAGGACGGCTGCGGCTGGGAGAGTGCGAGAGGCGCTGGTTGCGATAGGCAGAGCAGGGAGCAGGCGGGTGACCGTGCAGAGCTGAGCTGGAGGCACTGGCACTGTGGGCTCTGATGAGTGAACTTTGAGAGTTTCTATTTTCCCCCCTTTTTATTTTTTGCCAATTGTTCCCGTACACATTTTAGTAGGATTAGGCTAAAAAAAAAAATAGGTCAGAGTTCGTCTAAACACAAGTCTTTTGCTCCCAAAACTTGTGTGGAAATTACTTTAGAAACTAATCTTTAATTAGCTCGTTCATCAACATGCTTGAGCTTCTACTAAATATGTGGCCTGAGAGACAGCATCCTATTGTGCTTCCTTGTGCTCCACGAGACAATGTTAGGCAGTGGGGTTTATTAATATTAAAAACATTAAAAATGTTTATTTTGCTTGTCTTTTTTAATATGTTTTTTTAAATAACTCTAAACTTTTGGCAGATTGAGAAAAACTTTGACCTTGTTCCTAAAAAAAGCAGTTGGATGGTGTGTACTTTGATGCTTCTACACTTGAGACTCAACAGCTTTCTAAAACAAGTCCTCTAGCCAAAGTAATTATTGCAGCATGAGTGTAAGGAACACATTTACCCCTAAAGAAAGCAAGAAATGAACTCCCAGCCCTAAACTTTTTCTGGGTGATGGTTCTGAAGGTGCCAGAGTGAAGAGGTGCTATTTTTACACGTGCAGACCATGTGAGGGACAGAATTGGGTCATTGGTCTAGGGTCTCTGTGCTTTAGTGCAGTCATGTGAATTCAATTGCCCTGACTAATAGGAAAGAAACTTGTAATTTCTTTTTTTTCCACATGATTCTCTATTTATACTCTTTATCAGTAGGGTTGTTTCAAAGCAGTCATGGTTCATCTTGCTGCTATTAACAAGTCAGGTTTCAAATACTGATAGGAAAAGAGGTGAAAGTTACTTGTGGATATACAAAGTCAAAACCTTAGCTGTGGCAGACACAGCAACTAAATTTTGCCAAGGGAAGGAATATTTATAGTAAACAAAGTTTGTTTCACTTCATGTGCTTCTAACCATCAGGGACAGTCAGTGGGAGTTACTGCTTGTGCACATGACTATCCAGGGATGTAGCTTGGAGTAAGGAACCAGGAAAAGAGGGTGCATTTCTGACACAACTGGCCAAATGTTTTGTTTGGTTGTTTTTTTTTTGCAGTGTAGCAAATAATGTTGCTTTCAGTGTTCATTGAGATTTCATCACCATTTTGCTTTGTTTCAGGACACCAGTAGGAGATATGAAAACAAAGCTGGAAGTTTCATTACTGGAATTGATGTCACCTCCAAGGTAATAATTGTGTTTCTTTTCTATGCTGTGTTTAATATTTGTGTTTCTTTTCTATGCTGTGTTTCTTCAGCATAGTGTAATTACTGGAAAGGGGTAACCATTTCATTTCTTTCTTCCCCAGCAGACACAAAAGCTCAGCCTCCTGTTCAGAGAGCTGGCATTTTTGAACAAGTAGGGAATCCTTTTGTTGGCTGGGGCCTGCATCACAACCTGAGAGCTCTTGTCAGCTGTGAGAATTAGCATTTTGAAATTGTAAAAATGTGTGTGCCAAAACCTGAAAACATTTCTATTGCCTCGGTGCTCTTTGAAATTGCCAAACAGAGCTCTTTGGGAGGAAGCAGCTGCAGGGATTCCTCTGGGGTAGCAGACAGAAGACTGAAAATCAGCTTTTTGGCTTCAATAGCTGGCTTGTGTGTGTTATAATTTGGTAGAGTATTAGAGGTCTCCTTGTCAAGGGAAAGCTGATGTCTTAATTATTTCATGATGCAACTCCGAAAAACTTCTAAGAAATGTGGCCAGAGATGTTTTGGCCATTAAAACAAAACAAAACAAAACAAAACAACAACCCATGGTTATTTGGATGTCATTGGTGGCAGTTTTTTGCTTAATCCCAGTTTGTGTTCCAAATTTAACTTTGGTTGGGAAGATCCCCAAATCCTCATGCTTACTAAGAAATTCTGCAGGTAAAGGATCTCCTCAGTCACTTTCAAAACTTGCATAAGACCCACATAAGCTGCTGGGCTCCAGCTACTGAAGCTTGAATTGCCAGTGGGAACAAGATCTCTGCAGAGAGACCCTCCAGGGGGTGTGAAATCTGTGCTCAGAGGGACAAGGTCACACTTCTGTACATGTTAAATCTATATAAAGATGGATTCCCCACATGGCAGAAAAGGGTTTAGGAGAGGGGTGGGTTTTTTGGGCACAGCCTCTGGACATTGGTTAGGAAGATGATGTTGCAGTTCTTTCAGGGAGCAGTGTCAGAGATCCCTTGTTTTCCATACATCTTGATTTCCATTGTATTGTTGGATCTGCATCAGAACCACTGCATGGCAGGGAAATGTTTCAGTGATTTCTGTTCCAGTTTAGTGACTCTTTTCTACCTTCTGAAACTCACAGGTCTCTGAGAGTCACTCACACAGATTGTCACTGTCTGGTAGATTTTGTTTATAATCTCTGCTCCTTCAGTGTAGCTCCTTGGGAATGCTGCTGGGATTCCTGTTTTCACTGCTTTGTTTTACTTTGCAGGAAGCAATTGAGAAGAAGGAACAAAGAGCAAAACGTTTCCATTTTCGAGCTGAAGTGAATCTTGCCCAGAGGAATGTGGCTCTGGATCGGGACATGATGAAGAAAGGTGGGAGTTTATCCAGAAGGGAAAAAGGAAGGATCCCTTTCTTTACTTGGTTTATGATATATTCATCCCCAGAGGTTTTCCCAGGTCATTGCCAAAATAAATTTCTTTAGTCAGGTTTTTTTCACCTTTTTATTTTGTCATCATTTTTTAAACTCCTTGACAGTTGCCAACTGACTCCTCACTTTACCAGCCCCAGAAAGATGACACTTTTTTTTTTTGTGCACCTTGTTCACAGTTTGGCAGCAGCTGCCAGAGCTACATATCCAGGATTTGTTTTCTGAATCAGTGCTTCTTCCAGAATCTCAGCTCTCTGGAGAGAGCAGAATGTGAGCACCGAGGGGACAGCTCAGCTCAGAGCTGCACTGGTGCTGCTGGGAGGCTGGGCCTGTCACCATAGGAGCAGAGCAGCTGCTCTTGGCATCCAGTTGGTTCTCAGGGCTCAGATCTCCTGGCTTCCTTCCCACTGGCAGCTTGGACCCCCTAAGCTGTGGCCTGTAGCAGCTCTCCACCAGATGGTCCCACTGGAAGTGCTCTGTGCACGTGTCCTGCTCAGGCCTCATCTCTATTCTCACTGTCTAGTACCTACTAGTAGCACTTTGGCAGCATTTAAAACAAAAAAACCATTTTTTTTTAAGGCAGTTTGATTCCTATGCTTGTAGCTGCATCTACCAGTGCTTGTGATGTTTCCTCTTCTTCATTCTCAAGTTTTGCACTGTGGGATGGGAATGGAAGTTAAGGTGGTTTGGAATGATCTGCATCATCTGTTACTTTACTGAGCTTCCCTTCTGCTTACCTGAAATGTTTGCTTTATAAATATTACTAATATAAAAGCTTGATCTGTAGAAATAAATACCAGTTTGGTGTCTCTTCCTCTTCATAGCCATTCCTAAAGTGAGACTGGACACGATTTACATTTGTGGGGTGGATGAGATGAGTACCCAGGACATCTTTGCCTATTTCAAAGAGTATCCTCCTGCTCATATTGAGTGGCTGGATGACACATCATGTAAGTACATGGAGTCTTTTGTCTGGAATTTTATTGGTCATAGCTGTACTTCAGATGTCTTAGTGGCTTTCAGATTCACTGATCTTGACTGTTGCAGTTTCCATTCTTGGAGCAGATAATTGTGCTGTGTTCAGCAGGCAGGTAGGTTTGTCCTGCAAAGGAGCAGACTTGTTGTCATGTTTGTTTAGTGTATTCTCAAGGAGGAGTTAGTGGGTGGAAGAAAGTAGCTGCTGGATGTGATTTACATAGATGGGAAAAGGAATGTAAATTCTTGTTTCAGGGAGTAAGCAAGCAGGGAGATTGCCAGAAAGATAGCAGGTTGTTGACAGTCCTGCTTTCTTCAGTGATACTAAAGAGTGTGCAAGTGCTGTTGGCTACAGCTGGGTGCTGGATCATGGAATTGGGAGGCTCTGAGATTGTCATGTGGCTAGAAAGCCTCTAACTGACATGATAGCAAAAGAAATAGAAGCCAGGGCAGGTTTTCCAATGGGATTGGAATTGCTGGAATCTGGTTTATTGCCAAGCACAGCCTAAGGCCTGAGAATTAGTAGAGTGGTTCCCTGGAATGACCCTGAAGGCATTGCATTCAGACCAAGATAAAAGGTACAATCTACTATAAAATACTGGAAATCTTGAAGTCACCATGTGACAGCTTCATGGAGTGCCTCAAAGTGACAGAAAATTGGACATGCAAGGAGCCCTGGCTGCACAATCCCAGTACAAAGCTGCTAGATAGACCTGTGGTGATGCACAAGCAAGTGCACAGCTGAACTCTCATCTGAGGCTTCATTTGTAAAGTTGATTATCCTTTTTCTGTCAGCTTATCCTTTTTCTTAGATGTTGCATGAGTAAATTTAGCCTGGAACCAGAATGAACTGCAGTGTAAAAATGCTTCAGAGTCACAACATTACATTACCCAGTTATATTTAAAACCCATCTCTTTTAGTGATGAATCTTCAGGCTGTGTGTTGAGTGAGTGTGCCAACTACACTTGGTGAAAATAGCAATAAAAAGCAGTCTCTTTTCAGCATCCATTTCCATCAGCATGGCAAAAAATTCAGTGTTCCCAGCTGAATTGCACCTGCAGGTTTCTTAGTGTGAAGGTGATTTTAGACAGTGTTCTGTGTTTCAAGCTGAAGAACATAAAGTGATGAAGGCTTTGATAATTTGGAGCTGTGAAAAGCAGGTGGGCACATATAAGTGAAAAGTCATGAGCCAGTCATGGAAGTTGGTATCAGGGTGTTCTTCAGTAATTCTCTGTTCAAATAATTGGAGAGAGAATGTTTTATTTTGGACACTCTATATATATTTTCTTGATATCTGAGTGCAATTTGCCTAGCAGCAGTGCAGAAAATGACATGCATTGCTGTATTTGCACTGAATGCATCCATGCAGAAAGCAGCTTTTGTTCCAAACCTGTTTCTAAGCAATTTTAAATGTTCCCATTTTGAAATGTTTTTAATAGTCTTAATAAGTTATATTTGGGTACCCTCAGCTGATACTTGAGGCATAAACTGAATCCTGTTGTTGTGCACAATACTCTGCAAAGCCTTGTTGTTGCTCTCCTGGTTTCCCCTCTGTGCCCTGCTTTTTGGAAAAGATTAACAGAATTCCACAGTAAAGTCCAAGGTTCTGTTGAATTGCCAAAGGGAAAAAAAAATCAAGCCTTTTCTTTCTTCAGCTTGCCCCCTTAATGGCACTGCCCCTGATTCCATATCCTGATTTGCTGTGCTCAAGAAGCAGTCTCTAATGCATATGGCTGTGCAAATCAGCTATTTTGGGTTTGATTTGTTGCTGTCTGTGGTTTTCTTTTGACTTGGGATGAAATTTGTGCATCCTCCATCTAATATGGAATATGGATTTCTCTGCAAGAGGTTTATCTGATTAATTTTTGTGTCACTGTATAAGAGCATTTCTGAGCTTTTGTTGGTGAGTTCTCTCCAGTAAGGCAGTGGATGTGACTTATACAAACTGCATTTTATTTGTGTGTGTCTCTGTATGTCACAGGTAATGTGGTCTGGCTTGATGAAGTGACAGCAACACGGGCTCTAATAAATATGAGTTCCTTGCCTGATCAGGAGAAAACAAAAAGCAGAGAAAACAATGAAGAGAAGACAGCTGAAAAACCCAAGAAAGGTAGATTGAGATGTGCACATACAGACATCATCTAGATCTATCAATGAAGTTTTAAACTTGTGCTTGGGTACTGCATAATCTAAATTACTGAAGGAGCTTCTATCATATAGTTTCAGGTAAATGTATTCTGCCACTTTAAAAAAGGCTTTCATCTTGGAAACCTTTTGAAGAAGCTGCTTCTTAAAAGGTGGGTTGGAGACAGACCAAAAGCAGAAATTCAGCTGGTACTGCACACTGAGGCACAGGGCCATGCTCAGACAGGGTGTTGGTAGTTCTGTGTGCACAGAAATCAATCTGATGTGCATGCACAGACAGGGGAAGGATGGCTTGTAAGTGTGGAAAAGCAGGTGTAAGAAAATGTCCTGAGTTTGAAATGCCAGCCTTGATTCAGCACCATCCTTTAAGTCTGTCCCTCACACTGAGGTGACACTGGGTCACTTCAGGCTGTATCATCTAATTTTCCCCAGGAGTGAAGCACACTGAAGGGTCAGGTGAAAAAGAGCAAAGCAGCAAAAGCACATCTTAATCTTGTGATAAATCTGGAGCCTGAATGCCTTAACTGGCAATTTCTTTTACTGCTGTTGGTGTAAATTTGCAATGAGGCCTTTGCTGCCTTAGGGCTGTGTTGGTGTCAGGCTGGTGTGGTGAGTTGTGCTTCAGTGATGTTGTATCTGTTAACTCTGCCATGGGTTTTGCTTAAACATGCTGTATGTTTACATGCTTAAAATGCAAATAGCCAGTCTCATTAGATCTTTGCAGTGCTACCAAAAGCCTTTCTGGAAAGTTTGGGGTTTAGGGCTTTGTCACAACAATGGATCCTTCTAACTCATCCCCTTGTTGCTTTTCTCCACCATGCAGTGGCTCCTCCCTCATCCAGCTGACTTTAATATTTGGGCAAATGTTGCTAAAGTTCCAAGTGAGACTTGTGATGAAGTTTGTGGAGATGAGTGACTGTCTTATTTAAATGGAGCAGAAACAGATGTAATTAATCTGCACATTACATAGTATACCACATCTCAACATCTAAAGTGTCATCTAAATTAATCCTGTTCATCTGGAAAAGTTGGATGTTAGTGCAAACTGTTCAGTTACATCTTAAGGTGTGAGATGCACATGGATACACTGGAGTAAACTGGCTTAGTTGCATTCCTTTTTTAGATAAGAATCTGAGGGCTGTTGAGGCATTTAGGGAAGCAAAAGATTGGTCTTTACTGTAAGAAGCATGTGAAGTTTATAATTTTTTGGGGGAAAAAACAGTGTTTGAATGCCCTCCCTGATGGAATTGAATTCCTCAGGTTTTAATTAGACTCATTTGTTCCCTTGAATTCTCTCTTTGGTTTCAGTTGGGTTAATTTTTCTTTGAACTCAGGTGTATTTTTAGGATCTTTTGAACAGCTCCTGCCCTCTGTTTAAAGATATTGTTTATTGTTGGATGAGATGAAGATAAGGAACTCTGAAATATAAAAGACAGTGGTTTTTGTTTTTAAGTCTCATGACTATGAAATACTTCGAGATCTTTACAAATGAAGTTGGTGTCTGTTGATATTTGTCCATATTCACTATTTTTGTGGCTTGTTTTTGTCTGAGGATGGTGAAAAAAAAAAAATTCCAGTATCAATTTACTTACTCTGAGCTAAAAAGAACCCTGAAAAACCCAAGCAAGCACTTCACAGTTTTAGTCATTCTGGCAGCATGTGCTTTTTTGTTATTACACCTTGAAATGAAGTCACTGAGGCTTGATTGGTGTTTTGTTTTTATTTTTTTCCCCTGCTCTCTCTGAAACTTCAAAGCTTTTGAGTAATAATCTGCTTACATTGCTAGTATTGGATACTTGTAGCTACTTGAATCCTTTTAGAGGGAGACTGAAGGAATAGTCTTTTATGAGCCTTCCACAGTCTTGGCCTTACTAATCTCTTGCCCTATGCTGAGATGCAGAAGAACTGGATTTGCTTTCAGAGCATTAATAACCCACGGGTGCTGCAGAGCTGTCTACACAGAGGCCATGTGGTTCATGTTTTCTATGCTCAGGTGGGCTTCACATTTACTGGTTTGATCTCTAGGCTGCACAGGAGAAAGGATGAGACTTTCAGTTTGATTTCAGATAATGTAAATATTAACAACAAACTGTGATTGACACTCTAAAATGAAGTTTTGTGTGTGTGTGGTGTTTTTTTCTCCAATTGTTTTCCTGCTTAGAAAAACAGGAGGAAAGCTCTGAGGATGAGACAGAAGAGGGCGAGGTTGAGGATGACAATCCAAGTGATGTTGAGGTCAGTACAGAAGGAAACTGAAAACACTCTTCTGGAAGTTTTGCTCTTGATGGGTGTCAAGTCCTGATGCCACAAAGAGTTTTAACAAACATGTTTACAATTTACACTCTCATTATCAAAGTAAATTAGCTGGGGAAATGGCAGCAAGTGCAGATGCTCTGTGGTGAGAGCTCTGTGCAGAGCTGTGTGAAAGCAGACTTTGGAGAGTTCTGGGGCACCCAGCATGTAGAGCTGGGAGTAGCAGAGCCCTTTGCTGCTGGGGGCAGCAATGAAGGGACAGTGATGGAAGGGACCAGCCTTTCAGCAGTGAAGGCAGCTTGTAGAGAGACACGAGGGCTTTTGGCTGTGGGGATCAGCAAGATACTGATGGTTTGTAAGTAATTTAATCTTCACTGCCTGAATATATAGTAAGTGTGATTAGTATTTCCTCTAGGAGTGGCTCAGTGAGCACTCATACATCATGCAAATCTGAGTTTGAGTTCCTGCAAAGCAGACAAATGGGGAACAAAAAAAGCCTTTTAGTCATTGTGTGAGGGCATGAGAACCTGGTCAAACCATTTAGACATGAAACAAGGGAAGAAAGATCAAATAGTTGTTTTTCATTGTCCAAGTTGTGGTGGTTTTCTGCATTTCAGTCAGTAGTACAGTGTCATCTGAAAAGGACTGAATTTAATAATCTGAGATAATGTTAGGAAGAAACCATTTTAAATCTTTAGGGCAAATTACTTCCAAAATTCACATTAGTTTGTCTTCACTCAAAGCAGAGTTCATTTTAAAAGTAACTTTCTTGATAATCAGTTGATTGCTACTCTGTAAGCAATCCATTTTCACTCAACAGTAATCTTATTTTTGAGTCCAAAATAACCTTTTTTGCCCCCCAAAGTTGGATGCCCTCTCCCAGGTAGAAGAGGATTCTCTCCTGCGTAATGATCTTCGCCCTGCCAATAAACTGGCTAAAGGAAACAAGCTATTCATGAGATTTGCTACTAAAGGTAAATTAACATCTTAACAAGCTTAATGAATTAATCACTTGTTGGTTTTTTTGTTGATTAAATTACTTGAAGCACCTAATTTTTATTTGCAAAATTAATAGGCTGGGGTTTTTTTGCTAATCATTAGGTATTTGGGTTTTGCAATAAATCCCCATTTAATGTGTGAATTAAATCCAGTTGTATGAAAATTATTGTACATCATTTTTTTTATTTTGGACTCAGGGCATTCTTCCTAATACCACAAAATAGGTTTTATGATGCCCCATTCCATGGAAGTAAATGTCATATTTTATAATATGAAATCATTTGAGATGCTGATGAGGAATTACTGGGAATTATTTCCAAAAATATAGTTGAGATATTAAATTATGTTTATGAGTAAAATAAATTCTGAGCTGTGTGGGAAGCGACACGTCCATCAAGAAAAGAAAGGTCATGAATAAGGGAAGTACAGCCTGCAGCAGTTGGAGTGGGATGGAATACTCTGTCAAACTGATACATAGAACATCAGGCTCCCTGGAATTCAGTTTCTAGACACAAATACAACTCTGGGAGAAGAAATTTCAGAGGTGTCAGCAAAACTCCTTCCATGAAGGAGATCAAAGTCACCCAGGAGTAAGACATAGTCTGACTTCTAGTCTCTGTGTCTTTGGTTATTTGGTTTTGTGCTACTGTTGTAAGATGTTCTAAGAGGGAAATACTCCTTTCATTTGTTGTTTTTTTTTTTTTAGATGACAAGAAGGAGCTGGGAGCTGCCAGGAGAAGCCAGTACTACATGAAGTATGGCAACCCGAATTACGGGGGCATGAAGGGGATTCTCAGCAACTCTTGGTGAGCATTGGGTAGAGGAATGGGAACATTGCAGGTTTAGACAAGGTATTCAGACACTTCTAATATGTGAATTTTCTTTCTATTCACTTTATGTAGCTGTTACTTATGTATAAATAATGTTTTTGCAGTGGATTTGCAAGGGGACTGTTTTCTCTTGAAAACAATGTTCATATTCCAAACAATCAGCACAGATCTCAGTCATCACGTGTCTGCTATTAAAGTGGAAGATGCACATGGCACATGCTCAGTCCAGGGCTGAACGTGGCTCGTTCCCTGTGCCAGGAATGTCACTCTCTTTGTGGTGTTTCAGGAAGCGAAGGTACCACTCGCGTCGCATCCATCGGGACGTGATCAGGAAAAGGACTCTCATTGGGGATGATGTTGGCTTGACTCCTCCCTACAAGCACCGTCACTCAGGTGGGTGATGCCAGTGTGGCAGCCCTGGGAGACCAGAACTGGGGAGTTGAGGGCTGCAGAGGCCCTTAAACCTCATGCAGTCCCTGTGAGGGATGCAGTTTACCTTCAAAAAAGGCAGCTTTAACTGAATCACCTGTTAAGGTTTTGCAGGGAACAACTGAGGCAGAAACTTCTCACTGCTCATTGGCTGACTAGAATAGCTACTCCTTTGTGAGTGATTTTTTTTTCTCCTACTATTTTAGGACATGGGGACTACAGCATCAAGGGCAAAACAAAGAGATTCCTGGTTTAAACTTCCTGGCAATTTGTCACGCTTGCTCTGTCAGTTCTCTGTTCTATGAAACAGCAACCTCTAGATGTAGAACAAGAAAGATTAGAAAATTCTATTAATTAGGCTTGAATAATCTACTCCCTAAGGTAGGGGGTGTGCCTTAGAAAAATAATTGGTGTAAAAATCTTTGATGTGAGACAAATAGAGTGTCAGAGTTTCACATGAGCTGCCTGTTAAAAATGCAGCCATGGTATCAACTCTCACAAATTCAGTGTGTTGGCAGTTTGTGCTTTCTGAAAAGGTGCTGATCAGTGAATTTAATTTCTATTTAAACTAGTATAGCTGATAAATGCATGCTAATGATAGGTGCCTTTTTGGCACTGCTGCTTACAGAACTTGGAAGGATTATCACAGTGCCACCAGTTGTGTTAAGCTACACAAGATCATGGGAATCGTGAAGCTTAGTTTAGGAAGTGTGAACTGCACCTACTCCAAGAGGCAGTTGTACAGTATATATTTGGTCTGGCATAAAGCCAGGCTGAATATATAAAGTGGACTTTTTTTTTTTTTTCTCCTGTGGCAAATTCCTTCTGCTCGGGCTATCCTGTAATGTAGATTTCACTTGGAATACTTTGCCAAATGTACTCTCTCCTTAGCCTGAGCCAACTGCAAAGTACTGGATTAGTGGGGTTTTTTCTTGCCTTGGTTTTCAGGTACCTTACAAGAAGGACAAATTTCAGTTTATCAACATGGGTTTGTTTTGCTGCAGGCTTAGTAAATGTTCCCGAGGAGCCTATTGAGGAGGAAGAAGAGGAGGAGGAAGACCAGGATATGGATGAAGATGACAGAGTAGTGGTGGAGTACCGGGATGAGCTGCAGGCCTTCAGGCAGTCCCGAGAGCGCAGCGCTGCCAGACACTCCAGCGCCAGCGCCTCCGACTCCGACGAGATGGACTATGACCTGGAGCTGAAAATGATCTCCACACCCTCTCCCAAAAAGAGCATGAAAATGACCATGTATGCAGATGAGGTGGAATCACAACTGAAAAATATTAGGTAAAAGTTGCTTGTTGTTGAAAAGTATCAGTGGAAAGGCGTTCTGAACTTTGATTAGAGGCAGAGCTCTCAAGGGCAAACTCTGGAAGCTACTTCTTCAATTGCTAACATTAATCTTGTAGTAGTAGGTTTTTTTTTTTTAATACAAAACACAGAAAATGCTGATACAGGCTTTTAATTACAAGTAACATTTTTTTTTTAAATATAGCTTCCTTTGCAGATTTTTATAACCTGCTTATTGATAATAATGAAGCTCAAAGTGGAATCAATAGAAATGGACAGAAACAAGCACAATTAAATTGTTGCATTTCATAGCTAGGCCAAGGAGACATAATTAATTTTTCTATTCCCTTAACCCCTTCCTCTTTTCTCAGAGAGAAGCATAACTCATAAAATTTTTGACAAAAAAGAGTTTATGTTCATTATGGGCATATTAATACAACTCACATATGTTGTAGATAAAAATGCATCCCTTCAGCAGTATGATCATACTTTGTTATAATGGCTTTTAAGAATTTTGAGATTACTTATCTGCTCTGAATTTTGACCCAGGGGCCTTGACACAAACTCAGTACCTGTCTTGAGATGGATACTGAGGAATGAATGTGATACTGATCAACTTGGGATTCTGAGTGGAACGTGCATGTGCTCTTCTAAGTAATCTTTTTACCTCCTGAAAAGACTGTTTTCTATGATATAATTTTACATACAAGTAGACTTAACTATACTTAATTGCATTTCAGGAGTGATAAATCTATCATTCTCTTTTTCCTCTAGGAATTCCATGAGAGCAGACAGCATAGCAACCAGTAACATCAAAAACAGGATTGGCAGCAAAGGATCATCAGAGAAGGTTGCAGATGTCAGGCTACTGTTAGAAGAAAAACGTCAGAATAATAGTGGGCCACGTCAGCCAAACAGCAGCCTCAAATCAGGTAACTTGAAACCCTTACCCTGTGTAGAAGTGGCTCATTACAATGGATGTATTCATTTCACATCTGTGCTCTGCTGCAGCTAACAGACCTGAGGGAATTCAGCAGCACTTTCTGTATCTATGCAGTTAATTTTTCCTGCTAAGAGACTGAGGTGGGGATTGCTCTGGGGAAGAATGAAGTACATTTGAGTGAAAGAGCGATGTTTATTTTTATCCAATTTACTTGCCTGGTTCTATTTCCCCCCACTTTGTCTTTTTTTGATTTGCTCACTCCTTGAGGCAAAGATTCTGTACGACTCTGAGAAACAGTGTTGTCAGGGAGCTCATGTACAAACTGAAATGTGAAACATTAGCTACTTACATGAAAGAATATGTTTTATATTAATGTATTTCTTCAATTGGCAGAGTGTAATTTTGGGCTTATTTGACTGTTGCTTTTTGGACTTGGGTATGAGTAACTTCAGCTACTTAAGACTTAGTATCCAAAGGATTATCTGACTGATAAATAAAAGATACTCTTTTAATCTAATATAAAAGTTATATTAGTATGTTTTACCTTTCCTGCACACTTTGGGCTTTGACAAAATGGTACCTAAATCTTGGAACTTCCTTTGCCTTTATGTTTTTGTTTGAACCTTCTTTAAGACTGGGAATATCTAGCTAAGCCAGACAAACTTCAGAATGTAAGACTTAGATCATGGGTTAAGTATTTTGGATTCTTATATTCAGGTTTTCATTGTAATCTGCAAAATATCAAGTGGTATTTGAATTTTAAAGCAAGGTGTCTATTACCTGAAAAGAACTGTTGAAGGCATATAAGTTTCTATATATTCACACCTCCTGCTGGATACACATGCACTGTGCTGTTGAAACAGAAGTGCAGCAAGCCATGGAATAACTTAGTTTAGATCTTCTGGACACAGCCCAGCCTGAAAACTTTCAGTATCAGATTTGGTGGGGGAGAAAAAAAGTGGATAAACTGTATTGCAGACACTGTGTCAGGATTGAAACCTGTCTGTTTTTGTGTTGTACAAACTGCGTATGAGCAGAACTTGAGGGAATGCAGCCTGATCTTTGTCATTTTAATTGCTAAACACCCCCAGATGTGCGGCAAAGGCTGGGAAAAAGACCCCACTCTCCAGAAACAAAACCTCCCAGCAGCACCTCTGCTCCTCGGAGAGAACCCCTGTCAGATGTGCACAGCAGGTTGGGAATCCCCAAACAGGATGTCAAAGGCCTCTACTCTGATACCAGAGAGAAGAAATCAGGTTAGTTTTATGGAGAATATGGAATACTGTAGTTACTTGGATCTTGATTTATTTATTTTAGACTAAAAGAGAAATTTCAGCCGAGTATCACGAAGGATGTTCAGCTGAGTGCAATGAAGGATGAAATGTTTGTTCAGAGCTTTGAAATCTAAATATGTGTAGCTGAGTTGAGCTTAATGCTTCATGAGCAATATTTGTATATAGATCTGCTTAAAAGTAGAGGATGTAAAACAGGAATCAAAGCAGGGCACTAAATGAGTGTAACAAATGCAGTGGCATTTCAGACCTGAGTGTAGCATTCTTGCAAATCAGTGAAGGAGTCTGCACTGAGCCTCCCACATTTTTATTTCAGATAGTTATAAGTTCCATGCAAAGCATGGAAGCTTGGTGGGAGAAATAAGAAATAAATATGAAATAATAATTCTCTGATGTGTGAAGTACAAGGAGTTTAAACAGATGCAGTGGATTTAAGATAAGGTTTCTCAAACTTCTTTCCTCTTTAGTTCTGTCTCTCCTAAAAAAAAATGTTTGTTTTTCATCCAATCAGGTAACTTATGGACCCGATTGGGGTCTGCTCCGAAGCCCCAAGAAAAGACTTCAGATAAACACGAAAACTCTGTGACATCCCCAGAGGAGGAGGATTCAGAGCTCCAGAGAGTCTGGGGGGCTCTCATTAAGGAAAAGGAACAGTCCCGGCAGAAGAAGAGCCGGTTGGATCATTTGCCATCCCTCCAGATCGAGATCAGCAGGGAAAGCAGCTCCGGGTCAGACACCGAGTCGTGACTGATGCTGCTCCTGGAGAGCTGACTCTGCAGCCTGGCAGGGTTTCCTCTGCCCACAGGCTGGACACTGGTGAAGACTTGGCAGTGAAAGTTCCAGAAGCGTCTCTGTTCCTTTTATACCAAAGCAGAGATGTGTTGCCACTTGAAACAGAAAAGCTCCCCCTTGTCTGGAGCCCGTGGTTGGCCCTGGGTGACAGTAGGGCATTGTCATGTGTGTTTGTTCCTGCAAACCTGTAGGTAATTCTAGCAAAACACTTTTCCCCAAGCTTTGAACTGGAGTCAGAAATGCTCTGTCTTTTTAACAAGACCTTTGCTTTGTTTTGTTTTGTTCTTTTTTTATCGTGGAGCCTTTTAACAAAATCTTTTACACAGTTCATCCAAAGAACAGGGCGTTTCATCATCAACAGCACTGCCTTGCCCTTCTGGCTCTGACCAGCACCTTTCCTTTTTTCCTGGAGTAATAACAACAATGCTTTCTGGGTAGGCAGCCAGCAGGGAGAAAGCACGAGGGGTCTGTCACCTTCCCTTCCTCCAAGAGACTGAATGTAAAATGACATGAAACGTTCCAGTACAGTGACATTTCACATAGTAGCCAAGTAGCATCATTGACCTCAAGGAATTCTGCTCATTTCTTTTGCTGATCCTATGTTCTGCAGTTGGAGGGATTGAGATGGTCCAGACTGCAGAGTGGGATGTTTGAGAATTATGTCAATTCCCAAGGGTTTAACTTTTTAATGCGAGGAGGAAGTCTATCTCACTCCCTCTCTAATATGTTTTAAAGAAATCTAACAAGATAAAACCATTTTTATATTTGTGAGAACTTTCCTGTTGGCCACAGTGAAAGCTATAGTGGTGTTTTCCTCTGTGCTGTTTAACTATATATATATCACTGAAAGAGAAAAGGAAAACTATAGGATCACTGTCTCATGTCAATATTTTTGAATGTTCTTATTGTACAGTACATGTGGATGTGGACATGGTTGACTTGTTACATTCAGCTTTTTTCCCCACGTGCCCTCTCTAGGTAGGAAAAGGGTTTGATCCGTGTGCAACTGCAGTTTTTTTCTTGTTGCCTATGGCAGTTGATTGCCAGTAATTCAAAATAAAGAATAATATTGACACATCACATCCTGGTAAACAGGACAGGTAGCAAAAGCATCATCTGCTATATTTTGATAGTCTGGAAGTGTGTTTGCATTATCCCTGTTTCCTAGGTTCTGTCAGCCCAAAATGTCTCTGAATATCTCTTCCTGTTCTGCTTTTTAACAAATGTTTTATCTCCCACACCCCTTATTTTTTGTACTAAGTTGAAGTAGGTTTGAGGCTTCACAAAACCAAGGAATCTGCAGTTAACTTTCCATATTGTTTTATCCTGTGTACAAATAGCAGCATGTAAAATTAAAGGCAAAATGAAAGGTACAGCGACTAGAAGGGTAATCTGGGGTCTGACTGGGCTTCAAGCCTTATTATTTCTTTGTTTTGTGACACTCATCCTTGATTTTATATTTAATTATTGAATATATAAATGTCTCATAAAAGTACTGTTGAGAGTGAATGACTGCACTGTCTGATCACTGTAACAACTTCATCTTAACCTCTGCTTTCTCGTATCCCTTCCAGAGCTTTCAGACAGAACCATACCCAGACTGTACACACCTCAAGATCCTGATCACATTTATTTATCTTTTTTTTTTTGTGTTGCTCTATTTCTGCTTTGGATCCATGTCAGGCTTTCCTTTTCTTGAAGGGAGGTGGTAGAGAAAAGCCTTGGTCTGTGAAGGCACAGTGAACACTTCCATGTTTGGAAGTTCAGCAGCTGGTCGTGCCCTCCTTCCCTGTGACTACTCCAGACTGGAGCCTGGTGCACTAAACTGGTGTGAAGGTTAGGAGGGGAGAATCCTTCCAACTGATGGAAAAGATCTGAACTGAGGGATGCATGAAATCAGAAAAAGGATCATGAAATTATAGAAGGATGCAGACATTTGGTGAAAAGGAGACAGTGGTTGGTCCTGTCTGCTGGGTGGTGATAAATACACCCTCCAAATGTTGTGTTGGGCAAGATCGTGTGTGCAAAGGAGACCTTAGTAACTTGGCTGCAAGAGAGAAGCTGGCTGTGGAAGAGACCTAGGGAGAGATTGGTTTGGGTTTTTTTTTTTGTGATTATTTCCCTGGTTTTGGTTTTTGATGATGGGCAGAAAAGCCTCAAAAAGCATTTGACCTAAAAACCTATTTGACCTAGAGAGAGATGTCAGAGGGAATTTTGTTCTCGGTATTTTACTATAATGAAATGACACTGAAAGTTACAAGGAGAGATTCGCCCTTGGCTGTTGCTGGAGGCTCTGTGGCTCGGAGGGAACGAGGGGTCTGCCCGTCCTGCCCTTCTCGGCAGTGCTGGGACGGACAGTACGGAGCTTGAGGAGCCTTGTGCTTGCTGGGGCATGAGGAGGGTCCCCTGTGAGAGCCGAGAGAAGCCCCAAGTCCCTGCGGCCCCCGCCGCTCTCCCTGCAGGAAATGGCTGCCTCGGCCTCCCCCTCCTTCCCGGCGCGGGGTGGTTCGTCCCGTTCCCCCCCCGCTCTAGGGGTGGTACGTCCCAAGCCTTTATAAGCCGCCTCCGTTGGCCTTCCCGCCCTTTCCACGTGTGCCTTGCAGCAGGTAGGGGGTCTGCGTAAAGCGGGCGGGGGGGAGGCTGAGGCCGGGCTTGCGGGGCGATGAATCCTTATCGTTTGAAGTGAGGGTGTCCGTGTCCCCTCCCCGCTTCCCCAGGCCTCGTAGTGGAGGCATCCACCGCACCGCCCCAGGCCCGCTCGGGAACGATCGGAGGGAATGCGCTTTGGGGGGCGGGGGTAGGAGGGAGAACGAGCCGTGGGTGACGCTCCACACGCGGGGTGGGGTCTCGGAGCACGTGGCGCTTGACCCCCCCCACCTTTGTCCTCACAGGCCGCTCATGGCGGGCACCGCTACCGAGCCCTCTGGGCCGCAGAGACCCCGTGAGCGGGCCCGGGGCTGCGCTGGGGAGGCTGAAGCGGCGCCTGGGTAAGTTGAAGGGGGTTTGGCCTGGGAGCCTGGCGGGGGGCGGGGGTGTCGCTGCTGCTCCTGGGCCGCGCTCGGCGTGGCGAGGCCTTTGCGAGCTCCTGGAGCTCGCAGTGAGAGGCTGGGGTGGGCAAAGCGGGTTTATTGTTGGCTCCTGGCTACCCTCGGACTGGTCCCAAGCTGCCGGGGCAGAGTCCCGCCGACCACAGAGCTCTGGAGCTAACGCTTCTGTGGGTAGCCCTTGGCATTCGTATGCCTCATACGGATTTTTGCTTTTCTGTGTTTTGAACTTTACAGCTTTAGAATTGGTGGTGTGTGGATTTTCAGTTTGAAAATTGCCCTTATGGTCAGTGTAGCCTGGCAAGCTGCTGAGTTTTCTGACTAAAAGCCGTCTGTAAATATTGGAATGAAGCAACACAAGCATGGATGGAATTGCAGGCAGATTGGTGGTGGTGAAGTTCTGGGTTGGGTGAAGGTTTTGTTTCGTTTTGCTTTTTTTCCAGCATAAACCTACTTTATTATTTTCTAAAATAATTGCTGAGGAATATTTGAAGTTGGAGGCAGGAGATGGGATGTGTTTCAATTAATTAAAATTCTAGGTTTAGCTCTTGCATCCTATGGGATCTGTGGCACCACCACCAGAACTTGAGGAAATAATTGGTGTGTTCCAGGGGGTGGGCTACAGGAAATCCAGGAGTGAAAAATGCTGTCCCTGTGGTCATGGGAATTAAAGAGGGAACAGAACTGGTACAGCAGAGACAATACCCTTTAGATTAGGCTACTGGAAGGGAATGGAGGGTCCTATTAAAACATGGACTACTAGTTGAGTGTGACTGAATTTAACACCCCTATTATACCAATGAGAAAACTGGATGGGACCTGCCTAGTTGTGCATGAAAGAAAAATCAACAAGATAGGAGCCAGAGTTAAGGGACTGGATCATCCCTTTGCTCCTGGGGATTGGCTTAATGTTAAGAATTTTTCAGGTAACCCATTGGAAGAGAAGTGGAATGGACACTACCAGGCCTTGTTGGCCAACTTCACTGCAATCAAGATACAAGAACAACCAGCCTGGATCCACTGCTCTTGAGTTAAAAGGTCCCTGGATAAGCAGTGGACACTGATCCTTTAGGACCACTGAAGTTAAAATTGTGGAGAGAGGAAGAGAATTGTGGAAGAGGCTGGATGGAGGTTTCTGCTCCCCTGATAACTCCAGCTTTTGTTCTTGTTCCCACAGCAGAGAGAGATCTTGAAGTAAAAGGTAAGTTAAAGTTTATTAATAAGGTGTCAGAGTTGTTAAAGTTGTGGGCTTTATTTACATGTTCACGGTGTAAAGCAGTTAAACACAGGAACCAAAAGCAACCTGTAACAATGGCATTTTGAAGCAAGTCAGAGAAAAACTGTAACTTAACAGAGCTAATGCCTTTCACAAAGAGGTGTGACTTGGCTGCAGATGAAGCAGTTGCAGTGTCTGAAGGGCTGAAGTGCAGGAGTTGGCTGTGATGATGATAACCCGGAATAGGAAGTGCCGTCAGATGCGAGAACTGACGAGAACCTCCTCACTTGTCTGAAATGCAGCTGCCTGAACTATTGAGTTCTAGACATTTCTCCTGTGCAATTAATCTGGCAACTTGTATTTATACTTGTTTTCTGTGAGAAGTGCTCTTGTAATGTGTAGCTTCACATCCATCTCTCTCACTTCAGCTGCAGAGCCTGGTCTTTCCAGATAAATGTGATGAAATTAGGACTGGGAGCAGGTCCCTCTTTGAAGATGGCTCTAATTGAAAGGTAAGTGATGAATTCCACTGGACCTATCTCAAGTTGAGAATAAATGAGTCATATATATAGGCTGCCAAATACTTCAGAGGCAGATTTTGGAGGTTCAAAGTTTATAGCTGAAATCGATTTGCTTTCCCTCCTTTCTTCCTCAAAATTTAAAGTCCTCTGGTATTTATTTCCTGGTATCTCCCTGTGTTTAGCTTTCAGATCTGTGCTGATTGTTAACAGCTCTTCACAAGGCTGTGAGATGGCAAGAGCAGGAGATTCTTTGGGTGAGTTGAACAGTTGATGGGTTTTGGCTGCACTCTAGAAGCATTGCCCAGCTGAGAACATTCTCATTGGTTAGGTTGCTATTTCTGTCTATTCTTGGCTCTAAAAATATATTAACTTTTAGGCAAAAAGAATCCATTAGACTAAAATGCAGACATTAAATGTGTGAGAGCTGTCTCCTGCTCTGCAGTTGTTGAGCTGGGGGATAAAGGTCTTAGTTCTGCTAGACATGTATCAATTCACCTGATGATATCAGATGATGAAACTTAACCCAAAATTGCTGGAATTACCGTCAGATTGACTGGTGGTGAGCAAAGGTTTTTTTCTGATGATATCCTTTATGTTAACAAATGGGTTAACACTGAGTGTTGTGCTTAACTCACCCACACTGTTGTTTTGCAGGTGTCAGAGCTGAAAGCATCTTGCCTGAGGAAGAAGGAATCCAACTAAACAGCTGTGAGCTCAGACACCAGTGTTTGTAAAGACTATTTCTCTGCCTTAGGATAAGAAATGGCAACAGTTGCACTGTTTGGATGACAGATATATTAAAATCTCAAAACTCACCCCAAACTGGATTTTCTTGTCACTTTACTGCACGAAGGAATCACTTTGTGTTAGGTGATGCATTTCTAATAAAAATGTGCTGAGCACACCTATAATGTGCTGTGACATGAGGTAGATGAGACAGGCTGCAGATAATGTCAGTAGACTTTAGTTGTGGAAGCATTCTGTCTGTGTTTGGTAATTTACTGCCTTGAAACAGTTTAAATACTAACACTGCTGCTGTATTTACTGCAGAGATTAGGCCTTAAATACCCTGACATCAAGAAGATCAAATGCAACTGTTTCTATAGCTTGTTTCCTGTCTTGTTATTTCTTACTCTTTTGGCCTCAATCTTTTTCTAACAGACTTCAAGTCTAGCAGAATGTGTTCCTGCAGCAGTATCATTCTAGCTGATGTTCTGCATCTCTCCTAAATGATGATCCAAGTGTGCAGATCTAAAATTCAGTGTGGAGAAAGGCTGAAGAGACTGGAATTTGTCAACCTTCCTCAGTGTCCTAAAAACAGCTGTGCTTGTGATAGTGACTCATTGCAAGATTGGCCTGCAGTGGAGGTTGATAAGAAGTTGAAGGGTTTGGGGGGAATCTTGGGGACTTAAAATGAGGAAAAACAGCACCTGAGGCAGAAACTCCCACTTAGGTTCATTATACCAGTATAACTGGCAGTCTCTAACACTTCAGTGCTCTTCAGTTTATAGGAGACTTGCAGAATGTGAGAGTCACAACAAACCTGGAGTGATTCAGAGTGTCCATTGGGATTTAGCACTGCAGAGGTTGCTGATTGTTTTGCCCACTTGGTGTCCCCAAGTTAAAGATTTTTACTCTTATGTCCTTTAGTGTGTGCTCCTTGAAAATGTAAACCAACATCAACTCCTTGGGATTGTGCCTATTCTGTGCCAAGAGTTGTGGTGACATTAACTGTACAGCCTTGGCAGAAGATACTCTGGTGTTGCTTCTGAAAGTGATGAAACCATCACCCAGTTGGGAATTCTGCTGGAGGGAATGTGGCTGGGAAAAAGCCATTTGGGACAGCCAGCCAACCAGGCAGAAATGGTAGTTTGTGATGGGTAATGTGCTGTAGAAATAGCTTTATCCCAGGGTTCATAGTCCATGGAAGTGCTGTCACATTGAGCTTCCTTGGTTCAGGAGGGGACAGGGAACTCTTTGCAGGGAAACAAATGTTATTCACAGGAGAGGCTTCAGGGACTGCCCCAGCTGGGTCTGCACTTGCCTGGGGAGTTGACAAGAGGCCTGAATCTGATTTCTTGACTTTACCTTCTGATGGTGCTGCCCATCTGGCATCACAGGGCACCCTGTGTCCCTCTGACAGTGCTGCTGAGCCAGGGGATGTGTGGAACTGGCACGTGCATTGTGCCTGGGGCATGGATTGTATCAAATGAGGGGTTTCACAAAGGTTTCTCTCATTTTTTTTGGTTGGGTTTTAAAAGATTCTAAATCATTAATCAAAATGGCCACATGCTCCCCATAAATAGAAAACTCAGCCATTTTTTGCTTGACTTTAACATGCTGTTTAATTTTCTCAGGATAGGTTTGCTGCAACTTATTTTTGTAGTTGTTCTTTGTAGTACATTTTAGAGTTATTAAAATAGAGGGGTTAATCTGGGAGCAATTCTGTAAATGGGAAGCAGTTTATCTGGGTTTATTTGGGTTACAGGTTGGTGGTATCTTAACAACTGATGAGTTTCATTTTGGTATTAGTTTATTATTTTCATCAAAACCAAAGTTCCTCAGCAGGGATCCTCCAGCAGTCTGGTTTCTGCTAAGATGGATGAATGGAAGTGTGTTACTCCTATTAGGATGTGGTGCCTTTGGAATAAAACAAGTGTCCTGAGCTTATTGCTGTGATCTTACATGAGCTCATACCTAATCCTGCTATTTATCTTGTGGTGCTTGAGGGGAAAGGAAATAAAATCATTCTGCTTTGATTACTTTTGAAGCACAGGAACTTTATGGTTAAGCAGCAGGAAAAAAAAAATAATCCTAATTTAAAAATACAATTCTTTGGGATTTGCTGAAGGTTTAAGAGGACAGTTGGCAGGAGCCCCTGGCACTTCACAGTGCCAACAACCATGGATGAATCCAAACCAGATTAAAGCAGAAAGAACATAAAAATCTTAGCCAGTGGAGGGTTAGAATGGCTGAGTGCCAGCTTTTAGCAGTAAGAGATGGGGATGTGTAGCAAGGAATTTGTGAGGGAAAAGAGTGGTGACATTGTCCCCAAACACAGGCTGTGACTGACCCAGTGAGAGTGGTTGCTCTGGGTCTGCTTGTGTCTTTCCTCCTGTACTGAGGTGGTGCAGAGGAAGCCAACTGTAAAAAAAAACCCCTTCTGTGCTGTGAATATGTGTTCAGCAGTAACCAGGAATTAAATCCTCAGGCTCCTTTTCCACAGGGTAAGATGGGATGGGCCTCACCTATAGTCTCTGCCCAGGGAATTTGTTCTGTGACTACAGAGAGGTACCAACTGCAGACAGCTCAAGACACATTATGTTTGAGGTAGAAAATGAGATTGGATACCATGTAAATGGTTTCCAGGGAAGGTGCATCCCTTTTTCCAGTGTTTACATGGAGATGATGGAGGGGGAGAGGCCACCCTGTGACTACTCCCTTCCCTCTGGTAAATCCCAAGCTTCATGTTTCACTTAAATGCTGGTTGTCATTGTTAGTTCTTGATTGGAATTACAGAGCAATTGTAGCTACATCAGCATTAACATATTCACTAGTGCAAACCCATCAATTACTGTAATTAATATTAACTAACAGTTCTTCCTTGGCTTGGTAGCTGCTGCTTCAGCCAAAGTGGTTTGAGCTGGATCCACTTCATGCTGGAGGGAAGGGATATAGTGAATGAAATAGGGCCTCACATTTGAAACTTTGCTCCTTTTCTCTAAAAAAAAAAGTTAATTTTTTCAATCTCCATTTTGAACTGGTGAAAGAGGAGCAAGGCACTGTCAGAGGAGCTGCTGTTCCCTTGTGAGGCACAACTAAGCCCTTTGCATTGTGCAAGGTAAACGTTTGGGTTTGTTTGCTGCTGCCACAACAGCAAATGATTTCTCAGAAATTAAACTGAAGAATTTAACAGGTAGAATTTGATTTAGAGTGTGCAAGGAGGGCATATTTCAACAACCAGGAAGCATTTTGTGTTCTTGCTCTCTTAATTCAGAGAGAGGAAGAAAAACATTTGCCCTGTTTCACCTCCTGATGCTGGAGCCCACAAGATGGTGCAGTGATCAAGTTCAGAGCAGTTACTGTGGAGAAAAAGCTTTTTCAACCTTGGAAGATGCTTGTTTGAGGAAACATGATTTTTACTGCTGGTTCCTTCCAGGTTATCTAATAAGATTTGCAACTTTAATTAACAGGCAGAGTCCCCTGCTCAGTGAAAATCTAACTCTTTAACTGGCTGTTGTTAATATTTTCAGTGTAGGCCCAGCAAAAGCTGAACCTCCATTTACTTTGACACTGTGTGAGCCCCTTCCTTGCAGTACTGGGGGTGGACTAGGTGACTTTTAAAGGTCCCTTCCAACCCCCCTGCCATGGCAGGGACACCTCCCCCTAGAGCAGGTTGCTCAGAGCCCCATCCAAGCATGGGGCTTCCCCCACCTCTCTGGGCACCCTTTGCCAGTGTCTCCCCACCCTCCTGGGGAAGAAATTCTTCTAATGTCTGATCTGAATCCACCCACCTCTAGTTTTGATCCATTCCCTCCAGTCCTACCACTAGGCACATGAATAAACAAGGTGAGGAGGAACCAGAGGAGTTAAATGCCCCTGAAGCTGGGAAACCTGGGCAAATACAAATAAGAAAATCACACCATGGAGGCTGAATTGGAAATCCCTGCTGTTTTAATCAACTTAATGTTTCAATTTCATCTCCAATAATTCAGACTTTTTCCTCTACATGCTCACTCTTCAGTTTGTTTGTTAGACTCCTGTTAGTTTCTTCAAGTCAATACTTGGATCTGGGTTTTGTAACAGGGTTTTTATTTGTTATGGTTTGTGGTGAAGTAATTGCACAGCTCAGCTGCAACATCAGCTCTCCAAACAAATAAGGCAATGATCCATATTTCTAAGGCTGCCTGGTGGGCTGTCCTTGTTTGGTTTTGTTTGGGTTTTTTTTTA
>JANHGL010020835.1:0-12006 GCA_024611195.1 Ceyx melanurus
ACCTGTGTATGATATCCTAATGGCAATAACAGCAGTACCAGAAAGTTTCAGGTGTCTAGACTGGAGAAACTTAAATGAACCATCACTCAAATCCTCATCTGTTAACTTCTGGAGGACCTGTCGTGCATACGGACCTGCTACACCAAGTACGCCCATCTCATCTGTCATGTTTTTTATTTCAACTTTGTATCCATCTCTCAATACTCTCTCTTCTATCCATCTGCATGTAAACCACAACGTTGATTTTATATTTTTTTTAAATGAAAAATAACTGACTTGGATAAAATATAAAGAGCAACCATTTTTTTGTGTTCATCTTCCCAGCCGCTCCCAGTCCTATACCTTCACAAAACCAATGTAAGTATGTGATACATTACATAGTGAAATCCATCAATGATCTTAAGCACTGTTTTCTGTTGAGATACTGGTATAGGAACACAGTCATCTGGAAAGGACATTTTAAATGGATGGAACTATATTCTCAAGATGACAGAAAGAAGTGATCTCATAGGATTGAACTGATTTGTCTTTGGATCCAGAATGTGTTAATGAAAAGTCAACATACAAAACTAGTAAGAAATCAACAAAATGAACATGAGAAATCTCAAAAATAAATTTATCTTGTTAAGAGAAATGTACAAACAGGTTTGTTCCTTCTTGAATACAGTATTTAAAGTATTGGCAGGAAGTTCAGTTCTCATTTGATCATAAACATCAGCTGTGTATAGTCTTTCAGGAAGCTCGTAAAATAAATTAATTCAGTGTATTTAAAAATCTTATGAACTATGTTAAGCAGTGTTAAAAGACCTCAGGCACAGGGGATTACCAAGTGTGAATTCTGTGGAAGTATATGTATTATATCTGGTTCTGCCATTTGGTTCCTGAATGTGCCAATGATTCATGTGGGACAGTTACTGTACTGTGACTGTACATTATTTATGAGTTGATTCATTTTGAATAACTGATTTGTCAGCAATGTTTCAGCATGAAAAAAGATTTTCTTAGTATGTATGTACAGCCACTAAAATCACTAGAAATGTTTTTTTCCAGTGGTCATCTATGAAAAGCACTTTAATGAAGTCATCCTGCAACTGATTCTACTTCCTTGTTTCGCTTTGTGACCCCTGAGCCCAAAGCAGAGGTCAGCATCACAGTATCAGAAAGATTACACTACCCATCTGTATTGGCCAGGTCAAGGCCTCTGGGGTCATCCACATTTAATGCCAATTTTCTTTTTTGCGTAAGAGAAAACACAGAAAGGAACAAGCGTGCTGTGTTCCATCATACAATGCCAAACAGAAACAGGTCCAACAACAAAGTAATAAATATCTCCATTACAGTATATTACATAACTATTAACAAATTCTCCATCTTTTTACATCAGCAATAATCTAATAAGCAACTGCTTATACTTGAGGACTCGAGTCAACCAAGTTTCTAAGAAACCCAAATCAATGTAGAAGTAGAATTTTCATGAACTTAGTGAAAGGTTTGTTAAGTAATTATTAATTTAGTACATACTAAAAAGGTTATGGTATTAATGTGACTGTATAGTACTGTGTACTTACTGTATCAAAAATAAACTAACCTCAGATCATGGAGTTCTGACCCCGAGCCAGTGACAAGCATAAATTCTCCAGGATACAGTTGAGACACTGTTAGCTCAGCATAAACTTTTCCGCTTGGTGTTAGCATATGGCTTATATTTGTGGAACCCACCTACAGAGTAAAATGTGGATATTTTAAGTGTGCAAAATAAAACTTTTGACTTCTTAAACATTATGAAATATATGGAATTATGTCTTCAAATGAAAACACATTTTTTTAAATGTTTGTTCTGCTATGCCATAATAGGAATGTACATATACACAATTGGACAAACTTAAGATTTACATTAGAAATTTCACATTTTTTTATATAGAAAAAAATGAAATTTTTGAAATAAGATAAAACAAGATCTTTAAAAACATTTAACTGTCCATTAGACAAGGTGCTCTTAAGCTACATTAAAGAATGCATTTTCAATGCAATTTGAATCACTTTTGGTTTGTTTTCTGATCATCTGAATAGAAAATTCTACATATGTTATTGAGAAAAAAATACTGTTTTTCAATCATGTGAATGTTTTCACATCCCAGAAGGATAACATATACTTTGCCCATTACTTTATAGAAAGAGTGAGTTGTCTTATGCTTATATGTCCCTGATTTATGTATGCTTTTATATTTTATGTAGTTGCCTGCTATGTTGTAGGTAGTTGCTACTGTCTACACATTTGTACATTTGAATCAAGTAGAAAAGTGATCTTTAGGGATAAAATCTCAAGTAACTTTTACTTAGCTGTAATCATAAAATATGTATGTGTTTAAACAAATATCACCCATAGAAACAGAAATATGAATGTGCCTTAGCTGCTGTGATGATCTGGTTTCAGAGGCAGAATTTAACCTCTCTTACTTCTTTCTGCTTTCATAAGAACCCTGTCAATCACCCAGATTCCAAACAGTTAAATGAAAAAATAAAAATATTGAAGATATTAACATTCTTTTGCAAGATCATATTACATCAATATAGTTACTGGCGTATCATAGGCATATAACTGAATTTTCAGGATCGGATGCTAGTCACACTAAAACTGGTTGTGATACTAATGTAGTGTATCTCCAGTAACTTCACTGAATTATTTTTTGACACAGACAAAATGAACGGTTCAAAAATAAGATTTTTTAAATAAGCAACTGTTGTGAATGCTGGATTTTTAAGTGGACTCATAAATTGTTCACTCTACTTTGCTATCCAGCTTTCTTTTCTCCTTTAAGCAACACTGATTAAACTCCACAGAAAGCACTCACTTTTTTTCTCATAATTTCCCCTTTAATCTTGCTTTCTCTCCCCCACATAAATACATTCAGTAAGTGTTATCCATGCCCACTGATGACATATATACCACACCTTTACCCAAAGCTAGAAGGAAAATAAACTTTTAATCGTTATTGCTATCACAAAATTAATACAGTAAAAAATATGGCAATTCAGGTTCTTCTTTCTCCTAAATCTATAGGATACCGTTCTTATATACAGCCTTCCCATTCACTTGGCTCTGACCTCTGACCTTAGAAGAAGTTATCTAACTTCATAACTATAGTCTCAGTTTACTTACTGTTATCCTATGCTTCCTCCCTCTGGTGTCTGAAGCAGCTAAAACCATCAACTACAGCAAAAATGCGATTACTTTCTGTGCTGAAATAAGTAAACATAATGTCTGTAGCACTTTAGAAAAGGAACAATGTGTTTGCTGGAGGTGTATATTTGAAGAGATTAAATAAGAGTGATTGACAAATCCTGAGGATAACTCATGGAGCACTACCAAAAACTGAGGACCAAGAGTTAAGAAAACTGGGTAGAATGTCATAGTATGCCATTGTTGAAAAAAATACCAAATCCAGAGGATCTGTGAGCAGTCACACTTGTGTAGGAAGGAGAGGTGAGAGCTGAAAGCTGAATATCCTGAATATTTGCATCCTTGACTGATTTTTCTGGGCAGCCAGTTGTAAATAAAGTCAGCATGAGGGGATGGAAAACCAGTTACATTTGAAAAACAACAAAATTGTTCCCTGGGGCAACCAGTAAGAATACAACATCCAGCTATGGTCATGCAAGTGCACCTTCCACTGCTCTGTTCCCTCAAGCTGCCACAGTACACCATAGTTCTACGCAGGCAGTTGAAAGCTATTCTGTTATTTACTAATGTAAAACAATTTCAGGTGAGATTCATTTGGACTATTTTAGAAAAAGATTTGAAACACAGAAAGTCCTGCCTGAATCTAAGGAAACATTTTTTTACTGTGGTTAAGGTGGTTAAGCACAGGAATGGGTTATCCAGAGAGCTGGTAGAATCTCCATCCTTGGAGATACTCAGAAGACATCTGGACTTAGTCCTGGGCAATGAGCTCCAGGTGACCTTGAAGAGAAGGTGGACAAGATAACCTCCAGAGGTCCCTTCCAACATCAACCATTCTGTGATTCAATGACGTGTGCCAACAGGCATTTCTCCTTGGGACTGCTCGAGTATGAACTCCCTGCACTTAACTGAGTAAACTACATCTCCTGACACAGTAATTTTTCCAATGGATTTGAGGGTTTGATATTTGAAAGATACAGCAATATGATTCATTTTCCATTTCTGAAACAGATCTTACTTGTCTAAATTCTATATTAAAACAGTTATAACTGTCCCATTTACCTTTGGAACAACATTTGCAAATAGATGATCCAGCAGCTTAACAGAATCTGTGCCTTTTACTTTAAACTTGCCAAATGGTGACAGGTCAATCACACCGACTTTTTCCATAACCTGTTTATACTCACGACCCACAGGGTCAAACCAATTTGTGCGGCGAAAACTGGGTCTGCAACAGAGCATTTACACACATGAAACAGAATTTGGAAATTTTATGCTCTTTTCAGCAAAACGTAGGGTTCAGTTCCTTAAGTTTAATAACCATTCAAAAGAGTTAGACTTTCCTAATTGTAGATAGCTTACTCAGTATTTTTCTTGGTCTAACATAGCTTAATTATTAAAATCCTTTAACAACAGAGAAAGATATGTGTTGACATTTTATCAACTATTTTGTAAAATAAGCTGTGAACTGTTCAAATGTTAGAAGTAGTATTAGTCTGTCATGCAATTTACAGCATATTTTGTTGCTGAATCATTTATTGAGTTTAAGGTGTTAAAGGCTTTGCTTCTGAATAGTAAAGTGTGCCTCTTTATTCCTTTATGAGCCTCATTTAGTTTGGGACTTCAGTATCCCTGTGAAAAATATTTATTTGCTGGATGTTCCCTGATGCAAGCAGGTAATTAGGTGGGAAGGCATGGGGAGAGGGGGAAAAAACAAAAAGAAAGAAAGGAGAACTGGGTTTCTCCTTTCCTGAGAATTATACAGAGAGGAATGAGTTTTTTAATTAAGACATTGTACTGTGCTGCAGATCAAATAATAAGAAAGGGAGAAAAATACTAATTTAAAAGGAACAAACTGTTCTCTAATCTCTTTCTTGAGTTAGGCTGCTCCCTGATAACCTAAACCTAGAGTAGTTACATGATACCTTGATGTGTGAATGCCTTGAAATATCTGAATTATCAGAATGAAACAGATTCTAAACTAGGAAAAAAAAAAGAACGGCAGATCTACCTAATAGACACCTTTAGCAGAAATTAATAATAAATAAATGCTTCTCCTCAATTTTAACTCAACTTGCCCTCTTTATCATGACAACTTATCAGGGAGAAAAAAGTAATCTTTCATTTACTTGTATCCAGTCTCATCTCCAGGTTTGTAGAACCAATGAGGTTGCTCCCATCCTGCATGAAAGCCCATTGAACATTTTGATTTCAGCAATTCATACAGCCCACTGGTTCTCTCTGTTGGTCTCCCAGCAAATCTTTCTTCTTTAGGGTAACCAACTACAGGGGAAAAAACCCCAAAACAAATCAAAACCCATGGTGTACTAAGATCATCATCAAGACATAATATATATGTAAACACAGAAATGTAGATGTGGGCTTTAGTGGAAAACATTTTCGGGAGATAAATGGAATTTTAAAAATACCTTCTTACCAATGTTATTAAAACCATAAGATTCTCTTGCTTTGGCTGCTGTGTAGTCTGTGGTGGTCCACTTTCCATAGCGGTTGGGGTCTAATTCTATCAGGTCAAATGGAGGTTCCCCCTCAAGGATCCAGTCACTGAGGTACTTTCCTATGCCACCAGCATGTATAATCCCATACCTTAAAAACAGGAAAAGGTCCTGCAGTGTCAAGACTATTCTGTGTAGTTTGTAGTCTTGTTTTCCAAGACTACACATTTTATTGTCAGATATTTCTATTGTCCCACCAGCAACAGTAACTCCACTACTAACATACAGCAGATAAAGCACTTGAGAATATAGAAGCTATTTCTTTCTCTGATGTTCAGAATTTAATCTTTTCCAGGGACATTAGAACCCTTTAATAATTAATACTAAATAAAGTTATCAAACTTCTGATATCAATTAAATACAGTTTCTAGTCCTAGAATGCCTTTTTCATATGCAATCAGGTTTGATTAAACCAGAATTAGAGTTGAAAACCAGACACACCAGCAGCTACAGGGATTATTTACATTACAGTGACAAGAGCAACAGCAGCAAAAGTCAGATGGCAAATATACTGAGATAGCTTTATAGAAGTTGGAAAAACAGCAGTTCTTTCTACACTGCTCCACAGAAATTCAGGGAAAGTAGAGGAAGTGTGAGTAAAACTGGAAGACTCATTTGCAATGGTGCCAGAGTTTGAGAGCTGCACCTGATTTGACTTCTCTGTTCACCACTACAAATACCAAGATAACTGGTTCCAGGAAATTTACGCACATAACATTTTCTGCTACAAGTCTGCAGCAAAAGCCTGTCCTGTTTGTACAAAATGAGTGTGTGAAGGATCAGACTGTAGGAGATCTTGTTAGAAACCTACATTTAAAGAAACCACACTAGACAGTAAAGGTAGATGCTCAGAATTATGAAGTGATCGATTTAATGTTTCCTTACTTAAACATTTTGTACATAATTCTAACTTTCAAAATGCACGACATCTTGACAGCCAAAGGCAAAATGTTTTGTGTGAAATATGCTCCTGCAAGGTACCTGATCTGGATAACAGGGGACAAGGATTCTTGCTGTGCTGCGATACGTCTGTGTCACCACTCAGTCCACATAGAATCAAATAGTACCAAGCAATGATAAATTACAGGCACCAAAACAGCTAATGTATTACCTAACATCTACATGTAATGTAGTACCTAACATCTATGTAGGTATTGTTTATACTTAATTACTTTAAATTTTTTATTTTAACACCTCTGTAAATTAAAAAAAAAAAAAAAAAGGTGTCAAAACAGTCTTCTGTCTAGGGAAGGTGTGAAAATAAATTCTTACTTATTTGTGAAATGCTCCTATGAGCACAACAAAAAAATCCTTCAAGAAATAGAAAGCCTGTCCAAAACCAAGTTTAAATTAGCATGCAGCAATTAATTCATAGAAACTCACAACAGTGAAGCAAAAACCAACTTGAATTGCTACTCATCAACTTTGCATTCTGAATTCTATGTCCTCAAATAAATAGGCAAGGATGTAAAAAAAAAGATGTAATCATTTTATTCTAATGCATATGTGTAAGAAGAATGAATTCAGACTATGCAGACATCTTAATTCTGGCAATTGTGGAATGCCTGATTTCATAATATTAATGAGAATCCTTTGATATAGTAGGGATTTATCTGTAATTTCGTCTGAACAGAAATACCAATCAGCTGAGTACATAAAGTAATTCTGTCAAACACATTCCTTTAGGCTGTTCAGCACAAATCTTCATGCTCAGCACAAGCCATCACCACAGTTGATGGAGTAAGTATGACTGCTTGTAAACAGCCACTCTGCAACTAATACAGAAGAATTAGGCATCGATGGTGTTAAATTAAGTAGCAACTCTTAAGTTAGTCCCCAGCTTAGACCCCAACCAGTACAGGCTGGTGCCTGACCTGTTGGAAAGCAGTGTAGAGGAAAGGAAGCTGGGATTCCTGGTGAACAGGAGGATGCCCATGAGCCAGCAATGTGCCACTGTGGCCACAAAGGCCATTGGCATCCAGGGTGTATTAGAAGGACTGTGGTCAGTAGGTTGAGAGAAGTTCTACTCCCCCTCTACTCTGCCCTGGTGAGGCTGCATCTGAAGTATTGTATCCAATTCTGGGCCACTCAGTTCAATAAGAACAAGGAACTGCTTTGAGAGAGTGCAGCACAGAGCCATAAAGATGATGTAGTGGAACACGTCCCTTATGAGGCAAGGCTGAGGAAGCTGGGGTTCTTTAGCTTGGAAGAGACTGAGGGGTGACCTCATTAATGTTTATAAATGTGTAAGGAGTGAGAAGGATGGAGACAGGATCTTCTCAGGGATGTCCAGTGATAGGACAAGAGGCAGTGAGTACAAACTGTAACATAGGAGGTTCCATGTAAATGTAAGGAGAAAGTTTTTCATGGTGATGATGACAGAACACTGGAAAAGGCTGCCAGGGAACTTGTGGAGTGTCATTCTCTGGTGACAATCAAAACCTACCTGGGCATGTTCCTGTGTGACCTAATCTAGGTGATCCTACTCTGGCAGTTGGTTTGGACTAGGTGATCTTTCAAGGTCCTTTCCAACCCCAAACATTCTGTGCTTTTGTGAACTCTTATTTATTGATCGGTGCAAGTTCTGTGACCATTGGTATAATACCTTCAAGAAGTTTTAGCCAGTTTAAATCTTCCTGCACCATTCACTGCAGCACAAAGCACAGGGGAACACAGTACAGGAATCACTGAATGACTGTGGCCACAGACCATATATAATGCAGTTTTTAAGCATCAGCTGAAGACTGTAGAGCTAGTGGTGGGGTAACCCTGGGCGCAAAACAGCCTTGGAGGCCGCTGCACAGTGTGGAGTTGCTACTACAGGTGGAACGCTGCAGCTAGGATGAGGGGTCTCTGTACTCCGCAGAACTTTGCATCACTGATTCTGAGCAACCAGTGCATTTTTGTGCTCCTAGCTGGTCCTACATCATGAGAGATTTAAAATTACACAGGGGCCCCAGATTACCTCCGATAATGGGAAGCTGATTGCATTTATATACCCACTGCAGTTCCACTACACAAGAATGAAGCACATGCTGTGCTGGGATAGGATACTACAAGTAGCTCAATTTAGAAATCCCAGTCTTTCTATAAGTATTTAAAGAAAATTTACTTGAGGAACACAAACAGCATTTCTCTCTTTTATTCTCTTTTTCCTGTCCCTGACAGTTTATCTTCATTGTCCCTGTTCTTTTCTTTGGATTTACTTGTTTATGAGTCCTTTCTTCTCACTCATTTTCAACTCCTTCCATTTCTTTTTCCTAGTTCCTCCACACCACAACCCTTTTCAAGTGTCTTTGTCCCAGGTTTTAGTCATTTTTCCATCCCATTTCTGCAGGAAAGCTCCTGTTCAATCTCTGGCTATGGAATACTACTGTAGACAGAATGTAGCAATCTTAGGACAAAATTTAATTATAATCTCTTAAGTGTTTATGAGATTTTTATAATGGCTTGTGAACAAGCATCATGGATAGATTTTGTGAAGAATAGCAGAAAGGCATTATCTTTGGGAGAAAGGTCACTTCTGCCAAAGGTTAAGTGCAGTCTCAGAAAATGGGGAGCTTTTCAAATGAAAGACTTCACCCCTAAAACATAACAAAACTATGTACCTACAAATAAATCTTGTTCTTCGGAAGAGTTACTGCTTTGACTGAAAACTTTTCTTTATAAAATTCTAGCCTACTCTTGTTAACATTTCAAAGTAAATGAAATGAGAAGCATTGAACATAGTTAATACACAGTGCTACGAACTGCTAGCTATACTTCTTTGGATGCTAAAATGCCTAGCAAGCTGCTAATTTTAGATAATAAAAATCCTCTAAACTAACAGCACTAAGTCCTCTGTCACAATGTCCCTGATAGTTCACTATGAGATAAGGATTTGCTAATGTACACAAAAAATTACAACACTGGTAGAAACACTGTGGTGACCCAGAAGCATAGAACAGAGAGTCAAAAGTCCCTGAAAAGCAGACAAAGCAATCCAATGATAGCAACATAATTACAACCTGTGTCTATACATTTAGAGATTAATCAAATTCCAGATATAAGTAATTTAAAGAAAAGTAAACATAATACTGGTCTTCAGTTATTGTCAAATGAAACTGATTCTGCTGTCACTGACAGTAATGAAGGTAAATGGGGCAAAATGTCTGGCAGCAGAGTAATGAACTTAAAACAGTCTTTTTTGGTGAACAAGGACTAGGAAAACCATTTTTGTAACTAGTTCTGCAAATGTTACTAAATGATAGCAGTTTTTTGTTTGGTGCTTTTTTTTTTTTACATCCAAGCAGCAAAGGTGAATACCTTTCACAATGAATCATTGCAAAATACCAAACCTTTTTATTTTGAGGGCTTCAGAAAGCACGTTAGTGATAGCGCCTTATCTTACGATCTGAGGGTTTGTTTGTTTTGGAATGAAAGAAAACTGGGAAAGGCTGAGCTGGATTTTGAACAGCAAATTAGGCAATTAGAAAATACAATGTCAACAGAATGTTTTCAATAACATGTGCCTGGAATTGTATTCAGTTCATTCTATCCATCATGAATCGATGGTCAAAATAAGACAATTACAGAGAATTCAGTAAAGAATTTTACCATTGAGTTCAGAGCAGCTAGAGTATGTAAGATGTATTCAAAGAAAATATCACAATGGACAGGAAAATAACATGAGTAAAAGAGTAATCCCTGTGGTCACACTGCTCTCCTCATTTGCTTTCCTCCTAACACCCAGCAATGTAATTTTTCAGCTCATCCTTCAACAGTTAGAACCATTATTGTGTTCATATTCCTAGAGCAGTCAGTCTACGCAGTACATTGGCAACACCTTTTGTTTAGTATGCCTTCAGTTGTACACCTGAAAGTTAATACTTCATAGTAGATGTTCTCCCAGTACCATTCATTCAAGTCCAACTTCATTGACACCAATTTCTGCATACACAAAAACAGCTGCTGAACACAGTATAATTCAAAGCAACACATGAAATTAACTGGAAATTAGAAAAAAAATCCCAGCACTTTTATGACTTTAAATTGCCGTACATATATTATCAAGGTCTACCTATTTCTTGCTGCTTCATAAAGTAGCATAGATATTGGCTTCCAGAATAAAAGGAGAAAAAAAATTAAAAAAATAGGAGAGTTACTGAAGAAGAAAGACAGAAGGATGATCTCCTGTTTTGTAGGTAATGGTAGTTTCCCAATTATGTTTCACATAAAATATGTGCAAAATGACCCCCAAATCCATAAAAGTGTGCAAAGCTTGAGTTGACTGGCATTTTAACAATATGACAGAGAAAACTTGTCATGAAAAATTTACTCACCCAAAACCAATAGCTACCCAGTAATTTCTGACACCCTGATGTGGTCCCACCATAGGAAGAATGTCTGGAGAATAGGTGATTGGACCTGCAATTGTGTTTACGATGTCTGCTTTTTTCAGAACAGGGACCATTTCCATAGCAGCCTCAATATGTTCCATTATTCTGTCTAAATCAGACTCAAAAAGTTCTTTTCCAAAACCTGCACAGATATTTGACTCTTATTATATATGTAATTACAATGAACACACTTATATTTTAAATGCAGTTATGTGATCTACACGTATAAAAGGTACACAGAATTTAACAGTAAGTATGTTCAAGCCTTTGCCAACCTACACAAGAAAAACAGCATGCAAAAAATCCCGTTACTTGAAGAATCAAGTTTATTATCACTGCAGTTAGACTGTCCTTTATACACGTTTAACCTTAACAACACACAAATTTAATAATGAGGTAGAAAAGAAGTGGAAAAACACAGAAACTTCCTTCTGTGTTAATACAACCCACTTTTTTTCCTCAACATTCCAACAATTTGAAAAGGGGAAGGAAGAAACTGCCTGTCAGCTCATGATATGCATTGCATTTAGTAAATTCCTGGATATATTTCACCCTTCAATCTGGGCTCTAAGCACTAATGAACATCATTCTGTAGAGGAACTTGACACTACTGGAGACAACAAGTTCAGGAAACATGTGACAGTGCAATTCAGAGTCCAAAAATGTTGATTTTTTTTTTTCATAGGAAATACACTGTGGGTTTTTTTAAAAAAGCAGCACTGATGACTTAATATAACTTTCTGTCTACAAGTGAAGAAAAAGCTGAAGCTTAGATACAAAAAATTGCCTAGATATAAGCAAAATTTTCTTCTTTTTTTTTTTTCATCTTTTTTTTTTTTACTAGATGCGCATTAGTTACTGGATTTTTGCCTTGTTTTTTTTTTTTTTTAAAAATTCTACACATATCAAAATTTCTTTTTTTTTTTTTTTT
>JANHGL010020835.1:12106-29411 GCA_024611195.1 Ceyx melanurus
TCTCTTTTTTTTTTTTTTAATAAGAAGTAATATGACTAAGAATTTTTTGCTTTGTTTTGTTTTTGGTATAAAAATGCTACACATATCTACAGCTCTTTTGCACTTTTAAACAAGCAGAACATTTTGTCTAAGACATTCCTTTGCTATACTTATGTTCCTATGTGACAATCACATTATCTCTGGGGAACAGCAAAAATCCAGAGCCCCTGTCAGTATGCTGGAGAGAACTATAGCTTCAAAAAATTCCTGCTCAGTTGCAAATGGCTACATAACACAGATTGTGTGACTACACCTAATCACAACACAAAGGCACCTGTTCAGAGAGCAAGGTAAGACTATGTTGTAGATGCGTATCTTGTTCCTGTTTCAAATAGGGGTTTTCTTACGTTACATTTTTATTTCTATTCCCTCTATCATTAGTCACAACTATTATTTTTAAAATATCTTCTGCATTGCAATTCTTCATTGCAAGTATTTTCCATCACATAAGGCAGCATGACAGGCTAGGATTTCTACACATCAAAATATGTACTAATGTTTATAAAATTTAAAGATTTAATTTTCTTAAATTACCTGGTGGGACGCCATTTGTTACCCATGAGTCCTGCAGCTTCATCTTTTCCTCGCTTTCATATGGACCAAATAAAAGACCATCCCTTTCTTGTCTTAGATAATACGATCCTTCTAAGTCACGAATCACTGGCAATTCTGTTTTTAGGGCTTTCACTTCAGGGATGGTTGATGTCACAACATACTGATGATGAACAGGTATGAGAGGGTGCTGCAGGCCAATCATCTTGCCTATGTCACGAGCCCAGAAGCCTAATGAAGACACAAAACAAAATAGGAATATTCAAACATCAGCTTTAGTGAATGGAAAATATCAGTAAAACATTTGTAGGAAACACTGTATTTTATGGAATGTGACAAAGAAAGTTTTTCCATAATTTCAATTTTCAATTTTGTACATTAACTAGCATAATTTTCCTTCTATAATTCCATGTTCTTTTCCCTAATTATACTACCATACATTACTCTAGTATATAGCTATTAAAAAAAATTAGAATTAATAAAATATGTAGGCTCCTAAAAGTTCAGACGATAAATTAATTAACTGTCCCACAAAACCATGGTTTATTTCAGTAAAGTAGGTCTGCAACACAGTCCTAGCAGAAACACCTTAAAAATCAGAATAAATTAGTTCACATCTTAAGTCTTAGCCTAGCCTCTTACTATGAATCAAATGAGCTAGTGCACTTTCCCAAGACAGGAGTCAAGTTCTAACACCCTTCAGATCAAGACAGTACTTTCAGCCAGTTAACCTCAAGAATTTAAGTTTCACTTGTGTTTCACATGTATCATGTGGCTCATATTATGTCTCTCACACAGCAATCAAGTCATTATGATTTTTACACTGGTAAGTAATCAGTGCACTCTCCCATAGCTGTCCAGCTAAAAGTTCTGATACAGTGACCAGCAAATGCAAGCTGGAGTTTCCAGGTCCCTAAAGCCTACTGATGGTTCTCAATGTAAACTACTGAGCATATGATAAAGAAGACCTAATTCTACTCTGTTAAGGTTAAACTGATAAAAACATATTCACCTAGTGAGGTACCGATGTCAAAGTCAAAGAATGGAAGCCACTTAACTGTCAAACTTAATAGCTTGGGCTCTGCATCATGGCTCACATCTGCTGTGACATTGGAACATAGGGACCCGGCAATCAGACAGATAGAATTGACTGGGATGGCAGCTGCTCTATGAAGCTTGGAATATCCCTCAGGCCCACTCTCTTGACTCTTTGGATCAATGAGCAGAGGTGTTAGAAGGGAGAATGAAGGTGAAAAAAAATTCAATGAAGCAAGAGTTTCAGGTGAATCTGGGAGAGAGTGCTGGGGGAAGGTAAAATAGCAGAGGAGAAAAAGGAAGAAGGGCTTTCTAAGCCAAAAGCCTATGTGCTCTGTGGCAGCCAGGAAAAGAAGGCAGATAGCTGCATTCCTGTATAACCAGCTGACTCTGAACCATTTATGAAAAAATATCTCCAGCATGGTTTGCTACCTAATGCAGCTGCCCCTTTTCCTGGGACTTAGATTCATGTAGCTGAATCTGTAACTGTTATTCCTTTTTTGCTGCTTACTTATCTTACCCAACTGATCTCACCTCTCTCTTCAACTTCATACTCTCCAAGATCTGGTCAAAATTCATTTTTCAGGGCACTGAGGGCACTTACAGGCATTAATTATCCCAAACTCAACTGGGACGTCTGCCTACACCACTGTCCATGGGTCCAGAAGCCCCATTTCAGGTCAGCTCAGGGCCTTCAGAACCTGTCTGAGCTGGATTGATTGTAAATGTGCCTGTTTACAGCTCTGTCACAACTGTGCCTGTGCCTGGCCATGGACCTTCATTGATCCAGACCCTGATCTGTAGACTACTCCTAGCTTGACCTCAGCCTAGTCTCATCTCTATGATCCTGCCTGTTGATCACTGGGCAGTATCTGACCCTGGTTACCATCACCAGTCACATTCCTGACCTGTGAATCAAGTCCCTAGCTTGGCCTCAGCCTGGCTTCATCATTTTGGATCTGCCTGTGCCTCATCCCACAAGTTTGTCTGAAGATCTGTACTGTGGGCTGGCCCCAGCAGCTGGTCCTGGGTCTGCCCTGTTCTTTCCTTTGTGAACTGTAGGATGGAGCCCTTTCTGGCTTGGCCCCTGCCCTGCTAGCCTTGTTACCATGCTTGGCTCCCTGTCTTGTGGGGAGCAGCTGGCCTGTGCTGCTTGCTGACATTAACTTGAGAATATATCTTCTCATCTGTGGCATGGCCACAATTAGGAAAGTTGACTCGGGCTGTGCAGAACTTGTGAAATTCCCCCATGCTAGGAGGATTGTCAGTTTCTTATTTTAATACTACAAACGAGCCTGAGGGTCTAACAGTTTTTAAAAAGGCAAATTTTCCTAGGAAAATATTTTCTATAGTGACTCACTTGACAATTCCTGACAGTCACCTAAAGCAAGGGAGCAGGAGATCCAGGATCATTATAGAGAGATCTGTTCAATTAAATGCCCTTGCCCAGTAAATAATAAAAAAACCCAGTATATGTTCTGCATTTAAAATATGTAAGGCTTTTGCTTCTTAATGGCATCCTTGCCACTTGAAGGAGACTCACTGAAAGAACACCTGACATTGACAGTCATAGACAGCTAAATTGGCTCAAGGAAGATCATGCCATAGTCATACTGTGAGTGATGAGAAGCATCCTTTAATTAAACATGATTTATTCTTCTTTATACACACGCACACACACACAAAACAAAAACAAAAACAAGAACAAACTAACAAAAAAAACAAAAAAAAAAAACAAAACCCACACCAAAACAAACAAACAAATAAAACCACAACAAAATTATGTTAAGGTTGCATATCTGCAAGGGTTTCTCCCATTACACATGACATATACAAGTGTGGATTTAAATGGAGGCTAACAATATGTAGGGAACTTCTTTTGATTTGGGCATTTCCATGTCATCTCCAAAGAAAACTATTTTAAGGTAAGGTCAGCTAATGATCCACAGGGGAGAAGGAAAGTAGCTGAAAAATCCGTCTCTGGCATCATGTACTGTTTTCTGCCAAAATTACTTGGACTTAAGATATTTGAAAAAGAAATAATGCCTTTGGAATATGCTTCTAATAAATTCATTATTTTGTTTATTAAAACAGAATCAGTGAGGAAATATAGAGAGCAAACATAATCAAGCTTCTCAAAGAAAATAAAATGGTTAGATTTAATTTTAGGTTTTTGAAACAACTTTTTTTCTTTCAAAATAACATTACATTTCTTAGCCATTAAGTTTGCAGAAGTACATTACAAACACAGCTGATTGTAAATTGCTTTTGAATTAAAGACAAGTAGTTTAGGTTTGCTCAAAATCAAGTCTTAGATACTGTACTTGTAAAAAAAAAAATCAGAGTTAAGTGCTTATTTAATTGCTTAGAATAAAAACAACTGACATTTAATAAAAAAATATTACTGTTTCATTATTTAAAGTTTTTGAACCATCTGCAAAAGCTATCACAAACACAAAAATGACAAAAGGAAGAATATGTTCTCCAAACCAAAACTGTAATTGAAAGCAGATGTCAAGTCCTATCACATATAATAGAGATAAACAAAGGTGTAAATTATATTTCTATGACATTTGTGAAGATAAAATTGTAGAGATTGCAAACATTCAATGAAATATTTCGTTGTGGTATTACATACAATACATGGTGAACTATGTCATCTGACTGTCTCTTGGTTTTAAACACGAAAATATTCCATCACTATATATATATAAATGGTTGTATATACAATATGCACGTCTGCAAATGTGTGCTTATATAGACACACACATACAGTATATATAAAGTCACTATATTTGCAGATTTTAATCAAACATCCCATTATAAATGCACTTCAAATCACTTTAGCAGGCTCAGTATCAGCTAGTTCATGTCAGGGATTATTTATTAGGCATCTGTTTTCTTTCAAAATGGAAAACACATAAGGAACAGCTAAATTGGTTGGAACTAGTCTGTTCCAGTTCCACAGCTGATGCCAATTGGGGAATGAATGAGGGAAGAGAATGTATAGAGCCTTTTAATATATTTTTTTCTGTTTGTATTGCAACATGAGCCTAAAATATGAGCTCTTAAATATACCAGTCGTGATCTGTAGTGGAATGAGGCAAGGCTGAGAAGAATTGATGTTATCTGAGAGAACATTTATAAGATACATGTTATACAGTATTGATTTCACATCTTTAGCCAAAATGTTAAGCAATATGTGCTTCTAATGATCATTTTAGCAGAATAATTAACTACACAAAAGAATTTACTAAATATATTGCTAGCTTAATAGATTATTAAATAATTGGTTTTTTTAAGAAAAAAATCACAGGGGTGCATTTTTTTTTTCAATAAAAATTTGAAAAAATTTACTAAAAACTCAGTCTAGTGTGAACGTGATACATAAGCTAAAGGAAAATAGCTACACTACAAATATATAAGGAAATTGCTGCATCTGTGATACTTCATTCATATGATGCAGAGCCAAGAGTTAGGAATAATGAGTGCCTAGAAATCTGTGATGTAAATAACAAAGTTTGATTGCCAAAAGAGCTGCCTTTTCATTGCATCATTTTGGATCACTCCCAGACCAATATATCCACACTATGTAACATATTACATAAGGATCCTATTAGTAAGAGAAGTTGTAATTTTTTAACTGAATGCTATCCCATAATTAATACCTGAAAGCCATGAATGGACAGTCCAAAGGCAATCACATTTTGATGCCTCTCATTTTCTAAGTGTTTTACTTTGTGGTCTAAGTAAAACACTTCTCCCTGGTTTTGTGGTTATTTGCATTCTAAAAAGTATACTGAACTCTTCTATTCATCTTTCTCTCAAAAATGTCATTATGTGGCACTCATGAGCCTGCCTAGAAACTCATGTTGAACTTTTCCAAATCCCTGCTATTTGAGCTAAGCTTATGGCAACAGCAGGTGATCATGTATGTACAGGAGACATGATGAGAAAGTACACAGTCCACTGTGTTTCCAGTTCGTATTTACTGACAGTCTGGAATACTCTCATATAGGACTATCCACATCACAGACACTTAAAGAAAGGTCACATGGCAAAGCTCATCTTTTCAATGTTCAGCTCTTTTATCCCATTCCCTCCACAGTTCTCTGTATCCCCGTGTTCTGTCTTCTCCATCCCTGCTTCTCCCACACCTGCTCTTCTTTTTTGCTGTCTCAAACTCTTAAATCCTTCTTTAGCTATTTCATCTCTATGTGCAAGTCAGTCTCTCTTGTTTGTGAAATCCCATCTCATGTGCCTTTCCAGTCTGTTCCTATCTACCTCTCCCTTGATATTCCACTAGTCTTTCATGCTCAGACAGCTCAGGCAGCTTCAGTTTTCCAGTCTCAGTTTCATATACATCTGTTACTCAAGTATTCTTCCTAATCTCTAAACCCCATATCCCTTAATGAAACATGCCAGATCCCTTTCCACTAATCCCCTCTGTGGTGTCTACCCCACTGTTGCAATCCCCAGAGCCTCTCCTGGTTTTAGCTTCCTAAATCAGAAAGCCTTCTAGCACATAAGTGCTTCACTTGCTGCCAGTGGTCCCAAATGCCTCCAGGGAACTTTCCCAAGCATTTCTGTCTTCCAGTTTATTCATCTTCCAGTCCAACTCACTCATATTTCCAGTTGTCAGCTGTGGTTATTCTTACCCATCAACAAGAAGAATCCCTGTCTCACTCAACTTATTAATTTTATCTGTTTTGCACTAGAAATAAATACTTTCTTTTTTTCCACTGCACATATATATAAAGGCTTTACAAAGACACATCTTTGCTCTCAGTACACTTGTCCCATCTCAGCAAGAAGATAAAATCCTCTCAAGCTATGACAGTTTTCTACTGAAGCCTGATTATTCACTAAGATGGAATGTATAGAAAGTCTCATGCCCTAAAAATGCAAATAAGATTCAGTTTGAGAGAGTCTGCAAAAATTTAATCCAAATGTTTTGAAAACATTCAGCATGTGTTCAAACAACTGAAAACAGGAAGTCTTCTTAGGAAGCGGAAGGCATGCTTCATGTAGGAGGTACTCATATATATTTTTTATGACTTGTATACATTGGCATAAAGACATGAAGTTTGGATTGAATATGGGTTTTTAGACCTATCAGCTTGTTTAGAAAAATAAACAAAAATCTGAAGGACTCTTGACCAAAAGCTCTTTGAGGCAGTTACATTAGTTTAGGTTCAACACAATGAAGAATAAAAACTGCATATGTAAATACAACCTCCTTTGAGTTAGGAAATCTTTATTACATGAAAAAATGTATTCTTAAGACAAATTAATGTTTAAAATATTACTCAAAGGGCAACAAAAATCTTCTTTGTCAAGGATATGTGGATTGAGTTTAATCTTAGAGAAAGATAATACTGAAATAAGCAGGGTTATCTCACTTGCTGCAAATCCTCAGTGTCTTTGAAAAAACAGTGAAGATATTTCTACTTCATTTGTACATCCCACCTTCTGAAGTAGTTTTCACAAGATTTTTTAAGACAATATGCATAGAGTAGACTCTCTTCTACACAATTTACTGCATGCCAGTAAAGGTCTCTTCTGTTACTAAAATCTAACAAAACAATCTGACTAGTAACTGCTGGAGACAAACCAGAAAGAAATATTTTTAATGCCTAGTCAAGAACAATTGTCTTAAGATCTGAATTTTCACAATACTATAAGTAATAAGTGCAACATATTTTACCAAAAATGAAGTGAGTGTTCAAAAACATGTATTAGTTATTTCTGTAATATGCAAAATTCAGCACAGATGCTCTGTATCAGCTAGATTGTAAATCAGAAGAGTACACAAATACTTATGTTTAATCCTACCTGCAGTATTCACAATTCTCTTTGCTTGAATTATTCCAAGTGGAGTTTCAACTTCCCATGTCCCATCTGCTCTGGAATTTAGATTAGTCACTTGGACAGGGTAATTTAATTGAGCACCATATTTTCTCGCTCCTGCAGCCAAGGCCATAGTGAGTGAATAGGGATCAATATGACCATCTCCAGGATTATACAGGCCAGCTAAAACCTAAGTGGAGATAAAATACCACAAAATGAAATTAAAATTTATTCAAATTAACTAAGTTCTAAAAAAACCCTCCTTATTTCCTAAATGCAGTAAACCTTAAGGAGTCAAATCAGAACAAACTTTCTAGACATATAGTAATAGAGCTACAGTAATTCAACTTAATAATGATCTGAGAAATAATATTGGTCAGTTCATCCATTCAATCAACGGTTGCAGTGCTTTAATATTATATGTATTATAATTAATACTATACACACTGGCATACTGTATGCACTAAAATGCATGTGATTTTAGTTTATAATACATCTTCTTTTCACTGAAAAAAAATATTGTACAATTTGTATAAAGGAAAAAAGACCTATGTCTACATATCTCATAGACAAATATTCAATTGCAATGAAAGTTATTTTTCATAAAATTACATTATTTACCGTATCCATGTTCAGTAAGGGAAATAGCTCCTGTACTCTCTCAGGTGTGATTAGGTACTGCTCTGTTGGGTGCCAACCAGCACGAGTCATTTGGTATTTGAATTCATCCACCCTAGTAGGGGTCGTAGCAATTCTGATGCTGCCAGGCTGATGAAACCCCACAGCCTAAAACAAAGAGCAAAAGTGAATTACTGAAAGAACCTTTATTTATCTCCATTAATGCATGTTCCTATGCTATGGAAAGTCTACAGGAATTCTGCCGCTCCCACCACTGAAAGGAGATTCAAGTTAATTTAGGTGTCTTAAAGGAACAGGACTTAGATGTAAACTACTAAAGAAAATACATTTTAAAAATTCTATTAAATTAACTTCCTAGGTTAATGCATGCTATCTTGAAAACAGTTATAAGAAGTTTATATTGAGTGTCATGATACCACTAGTAAGATTTTATTAATATTTGATTTATACACTCATACACTTTCAAAAACAGAAGCAGACACATCTCAAAAATAAGTATCTAATAGTTTACATTAAGGTCTATCACCTGCATAAATTTCCACTGAGATGCTACAGAAGCAATTTAACTGGCTAAGCACCTTTACTGACACAATTAATAACCACGTGCTTTTTGTTTGTTTGTTTTTTAATAAAGTAGAAATATAGCCGGACACTGAATGCTCACTTTTGATAAACACTATTTACTTCATTTTTTCTATTTTACCTCACAGGACATTAAGATGGCTGAATAAGTGTTTTCATGGAACTCATAATATGCTGTAGCATCATATTTAGCAAAGCAATAGAAAGAAGGAAAAAGTATTTTATTACAATCATCAAGTTTAGTATAATGAGGATCATGCAATTCCTGCTGTAGTCTGAAGCAAGCATGTATTTAGTAAATGAAATCTGTATCACTGAGTGTTGCCAGATAAAAAAGATTACTCCTGTGTCTCTCTGCATAACTATTCCTTAAATAACTAAATAAAAAGGGATGGGAAGAATTGCAGCAATCTTCTCGTGTACAGACAATATCACATCATATTAATTTTTAAATGGACATGTTTAAAGCAGGAATGTATCATAATCAATCCATTCATTGCAGATCCTTGATGCTATTTCAACTCCTATATCAAGCTAACACTGCAGACTCAGTCTGCTGATCTTCCATGATGTTTTATGAAAGCTATTTTTTTTTAATTTTAGAGGGATCTCGTAAACTATCTAAAATACTTAATGACAAAGCACCGGACTATAGCACAGAAATGCAGGTAGGATATTTCAATAAAAAGGGAGCCTTATGGTAGTCATGAACACAAACACATACAACCTATCAACTCCAAACCTTTTCATTAGACTGTTAGGAAGATTAGTATTGATCTGAATTAATACTTTAAATGTTAAGGAGATTACCTGTCCAGTCTCTTCTTCCAGCTTTTCATAGAGTTTGATGCTGTAAGAATGGATTTTTTTCAGGTTTATTCCAGGATGAAAATATGTAGTTAAGCCAGCCTCAAATAAAAAATAGGAACAACAACATAGAGATATAATTAGAAATGCAGTGTTTTCTTTCCCTCCTTCCAACTGTCATTCAAAAAGGAACTGTCAAGATACTGTAAAAGAAAGCAACACATGAATAGAACAAACTGATCCAAAGATAAAAACAAAATCCCTTCCCTATTCATGGCATTCTTGTTCGCTACACACGTGTTTTTCCACCTGTCTTTTCTCAACAAATTTGCCAACCCATGATACTGTTGCAGTTGTTCTCTCCTATGGTTTCCTTCCTTCTTTAAGTTACTCAACTGTCTGTTTCCAGTCTTTTTGAAGAGACACACAACTCCATTCCTGATCAATGAAATCAAATGATCAACTCTAAATGTCCCATAGTAGGATCTTTCATTTGCAAGTGGAGATAGGAGACAAACCGAACCTTCACAAAGAGCGGACCTTAACAAGAGTTGTTACTTTCATGGAGTGTGAACAGGGTGGTTGAAGACAGTATTCTACTATTCTCAACAGCTGTTTCCTGGGGCAGTAAAAGAGCAGTTGCTGCATTTCAGAAGTAGCTTCAGAAATTACTCTATCTATTTTGCATAGCATTTTACCAAGTGTTGACTTTAGAAATCTGTCAAGCCCTTTTGGGTTCATGCAAAGGTAAAATCAAGAAGTTACTACAGTCTCTTCTATCCTTTAGGAAATTGTTCACCTGCCTACAATAGAGACAGCTGCATCAGTCCAATGAAATTTATAACTGCAGACATGTAGCACTTAAGCAGAATTAGAGTGTTACTGAAGTTAAGCATAAGTCTTTGTACTTCCTGAATGACATCTAACTAAACCTGTTCTTCCAAAGGAGAAAACAGAAATGCAAAATCACTGTAGGGTTTTCAAGATAAGTAGCTACACTGATTTAAAAAAATTAATATATATATGGCATATTTTGCTAAGCAAAGATTAAGGTTGATTCAATTAAGGTATGGGAAGTAGACACCAGAGTCCACTTCTAAGTTCACTGCCATTCTGAGAAAAAAACATAATTAAATACAAGAATGAAAAGTAACACATACAGTAGAGTTTTGACAGTTTCCTTCTAAGTTGCTTAGTATGGATATATATTAACTACTGATTTTAACTTGTCAACTCTGATCTGTGCTACATATTTTAAGGCTTTAACTTTTAAAGTCAGTGGAATAACCATATACATATGAATAACAAAAGCAAGATTTAGTGGTCTTTAATGATATATATTATTGCAAACTAATGTAAAAGGTTATTAAATGTTACACTTCTCTGTAATTAATATCAATATATATTGTATGAATTCATTCATACACCCTGATTTTTTTAACCATGGTCTCTTCTGACATGTCTTTCTTAGTGCAGCTTCACATTTAAGATCAGATCTTTTTCTTCACAATTATCTTCAGATCGCTCTTAACAAATGGCTTGCTCTTAGGTACCTTTTCTATCAAAAACACAAATCACGCTCATTGCCTGCTATGACAGGTACTCAGAAAGCTCAGAGTACAAAAAATGTCTGGCATTGCTTATTGTATGTCTTTACCACAGCCAGGGTGTCAGAAGTTCTTCCTACCTTTCTTTGTGAGGATTTTATCTTTTGGGTATCTTAAGGTTTATATATGATATCACAGTATACCACATGAATGAAATACCACAATAGAACAATTTAAAAAGTACGAAATGAATCATATACCAGTATTAAATTCTTCATTTTTTCCTGTATTTTATTCCTAAATTTGGCTATGGTTCCCTAAATATGTTTGTTACTGTTCATTACCTCAACAATCTGAGTTTTAAAAGTAAGCACACAAATCTGCAGGAGGGAGATAAATCTGCTTAGGTCACATTAAGCATAAACCAGGCATTTTGGATTCAAAAAGTCCCTAGGCTAAATTAATAGTCTGGAAAAATACTGTGTATCCTTATTTTGTTATCTTATCTGATCATCATCTTACTGGACACTGCTGGAGACTAGATACTTTACTAAATGCAGGTTTGATGTCATTTGATAGATGTGCTTTTTTGTTGTTGTGAACGTTATTAATTTTTAATTACCTCAGACTAAAACCCAGAGCTGTATCACTGCAGAATTTGCAATAAAAACTTTTGTTTCTTAAAATGTTAAGTCCTAAGGTTGTTCACATTTCTTTAGTCATATACAACAATCCAGAAGTAATTAATTTACTTGTACATGCAAATTTTGTCATGTTGTATTATTTTTGTTCATTTATGTAAACATTTTCTGATCTTCTGTTATTTTTCCAAATGTAGTAATACATATTCCTGATGTGGTAAAATTTCATTTTAGTAGTCATTGTCAACAAAGCAATTTCATATCAAGGGAACCACAAATTACTTTCAAGTTAGCTATAAAACCATATCCATTCAAGAGCATTTAATTGAAGGAATTAAAGAAAAACTCACTCTCTGACATTTTTAAGGGAAGAAAACAGTTTTAAGCATATTTGATGCCTTTTGGGTTCAAGTAACTAAAGTTTCTGGTTTCAGGAGTTCAGCTGGGAGACAACTACAAGCTGAATGGACTATATGAAGACCCTAGAATAAAATAATTATTATAGTAAAACAAACAGATCAAATGTGACCTCAGGAGGTGTCTGTTCAACATCATACTCAAAGCAGGGTCATCTATGAGATCAGACCAGGTTACTCAAGATTTTCTCCAGCCTGGTCATGTAAATCTCTAGGGACAAAGACTGCACTTCACTGGCCAAGTATGGAACTTGCATTTGTCCTTGTTAAACTTCCATAAAGCTCCCATCTTTCCATCCTTCCAGCCTGTCTGGGTCCCTCAGCACAGCAAGCCTGCCCCTGAGTGCATTGACTGGTCCTTCCAGTTTAATGCCAACTGCAAACTTGATGAGCATGTATTTCGTCACCTACTCCAGATCTTTGATAAAGACATTAAATGCATGGGACCCAGGACAGACCTCAGCAACAATCCACTTATTTCCAGGCTTTAGGTTGAATATGATTAATCAAAGGATCATATTGCCCTTCTACCCTTACCACATTTCTCTTCTAGCCTAACCTTCAAGACTTTTAACCATTTTGGGGTACAGAACTACATCTTCAGTTGAATACATGGATACTGTGGGAGACAATGGTTGAAGTCTTGCTAAAATCCAGTTAAGTGGCATCATCTGCTCTCCCCTTGCCTATAAATTCAGACATGTTAATATAGAAGGTAATTAGGTTTAGTCAGACATGATTTTCCACTTGTCAAATCTACACTGACTGTTCCAAATCTCCTTTTATTTTTTCTTTATGGGCCCAGGCCTGAGACTTGCTCCATGATTTTCTCAAGTACCAAAGTATGACTAGCTGGCCTTTAGCTCCTCTGCTTGCCCCTTTGGCTTTATAAAAATGCATACATATGCCCTTCTCCAAATGCTGGGCATCTCCACAGATTTCCACAGTCTTTCAAAGGTGATAGATCTGGGGTTATAGAATGCCATCAGCACCATTCTTGGATGTAGCAGGAGCCAAGTTTTCCCACTAAACCCTGGCTTGATCCTTATCCACTGCCGGTAGTTTCTCTTCTCCTTAAGCCCTGTGCAGAGCACAAGGCCTAAGAAACTTTGTCAGTGAAAACTCAGGTGAAGGAGGCACTGAGTATTTCAGCCTTATCAGTGTACATTGTGACTAAACTACTCACCTCATTCGGCAACATTCCCACATTTTTCTTCTCAGCCTCTTACTACTACTGCAGCAGTATAAAAAATTCTTGTTGCCTTTAGTGTTCCTTACAAATCTTAATTCTAGTTGAGTTTTGACTTTCCCATCACTAGTCCAGACAATCTTTCTGAACTGCTCCTCTGTAGACTTCCTGCTTCTACCTCCTGTATATTGTGGTTTTGCTCTGGAACTCAGTCATGACCAGCTGGCCTCACAATATGTATTCATGTTTTCCTGAGTTTCAAGGTGAACCATTCTTGTATTTTAAGGAGACCTGCTCCAGAGAGAGATTTTATTATTGTAGGTATATATGATCTGAGAAAGTTATTTTAAGAATGGGCACTTTGCTATTAGAATTGACATAGAGATTTTTAAGCATTTTTATAGTTTAATTTTTTTCATGTTGAGATATTTATGTACCAGTTTTCTTCCCATTTCGACTTCCTTCAGGTTTTATATTAATGCCATAATTAAATCAGCATTCTGGAGGAAAATGGTATTAACATTGTTATATGCTATATTCTCTCTTCTTGCAAAGTTTGACCAAGTTGTAACAAACTTTTGTTTGCCATGTGCTGTGTTTTATTAACTGTCAGCAGAAAAATCAATTTCATGTTGCAAGAAAAAGTATCACATATGAGAATATTAAAAATTTTCTTAGAAACCACCTCTTTAAAAATAACAACACAAAAAAAATCAATTTGCTGAGTGAGTTACACCTGCCTTTTATAGGTCCCTAGAGCTTCAGTGAGATTGCAAATTATCTCACTTTCAGAATAGTACTTCAGTCTGAAAGCCTAAATCTTGACCTAACATACACTCATAATAACCACTACTTTGTCATGTTTAGATTTGTTTTAAAATGAGAAGCACTTGCTCTTTTATTTTTATCTCCTTACTACTGCTAATATAAAATTTGCACATTTTCTGTGCTGTTCTAAAACATACTTGAAAATCAGCCAAATATATCTCAATCCTGAGACGTGGAAGAAAGTTTTAAAAGCAACACTTGCAGGAATATGATCTGTAGGAAACCTGACCCTGAGCTCTGGCAGGACTTATCACGTTGTGAAAGAGGAAAAATGCAGTACAGTACAGGAACATCTGAACCAGACTTTCAGCATCTCTCGCTGCACTTATGTTGCCATTTGTCCTGCTAAATACATGTGTATTTTTCATCTGTATCTAGTACTGTGTCACTGTAGGGAACCTCCTTATAGAATCATCAGAGCAGATAAATGCACAGTACTTATTATAAAAAAAACCCAGTAACTTTTGATGTTTCTTATGATCTGAAACAGACATTAATTTTCTCATCTTCAGACACAGCACTCGGAGTTAAAAGAGGTAGCATATCTGCCCCATAACTAGGTGTCTTGCTGTGTTAATCGCCTGAAATTCTGTCATAACAGATGACACAAAACAGCCCTCTCAACAGTGGCAGTGCAGGCATTTTCTCTGCTGTGATCCAGGTCCCTTCCTACCGTTGAAACAGATTTCCTTACTCAGTGCTCCATTGGTGTATTCACTAAAAAGTATGCGCAAAAACACTGAAGACTGTTGCTTGTACATAGTTATGAGCAGTAAGCTACAGTGAGTGAGTTTAAAAGCATGAACAAAGGAAATGTATTTCATTGTACTGGTTTCCTATTCAGTGAGGGGATTTTTATTATTTTTACACACATATTGCTCTGTATATACATTGGGTAAATAGAATTCAGTCTGTGCCTAACTCGTATACTTTTTATCTTGTGTACTTATTAATTTTTGAGCATTTCATAGTAATGATTCAATATACTCTGCATGGTGTTTTCCTGTTCACTGAACTGCATCAGCTGTGGTATGACTGTCTAAAATAAATGTAATTAATAAATTTTGTTTTTCCTAAATCCATACAATGTGTTTTCTTTTACTTTGTTTGTTGAAAAGTAAGTAAAATGAAGTAAAAAGGTACTTACACATTTAAGGCAGTGATATTTTTAAATTTAATTTTTTACTGTCATTCTCTCATAAGGCCCCAAACACATAAAACATCTTCACTAAGATGAAGCATTTAAAACTTTAAACTTCCTCCACTGGGAGAAGTATAAAAATGTTACCCTTTTGTATTGCACAGAGGAATAACACCCACCCAATTTTGGCTGAGCACAGATGGAAATTAATGGAAAAAGCATCTATTATTGTGGCAAGCTTTTATTTATTTTTAATTTTGTTACACTACCTACCTACTCAGGCATTGAAATAGAAAATATGCAATTACATACATGCATGTTGTGCACCAGTATATACATGTAATTAACATTACTGCAGAAGGTGTCCTCACCCTGTCATTATTACTTATATGTCTTTATAGTTCTTTTCCTTAGAATACAGACAAATATATTCAGTCTTAAAAACCCCCACAGTGTACAGTTGCTAGCTTTGCTCCTCCAAGATTCTGTGTATTGCCAGTGGTGGCAGGAAAGAATGCTCTTGTCTCCCAGTTTCTGGGACTGTGATATTCTCTGAGGACTGGACACTGATGGTGCTTCTCAATCGACTTTTTCAGGATGGCACATACATAACAGATAACTACACATACAATAATGCAAAATTTAACATCTCTGGTTTATGTATGCCAATGCAACCATTTCCAGTGATAAGTCTGCAGTATAAATTACATTACCTTAGAAATAAAACCTTAAATTTGAAGTCAAAGTTAAGATAAAGTTTAGTCTAAGTCCAGTTAGCTACCAAAAATACATAATACTAGCAGTTACCTCCCAGTATTTTCAAAATACAGTATTTTTTTCCAATTTGTACAAATAAGAAAAATGTACTATTAATATCTGAATGAACTTTTCCAAACTCATGAAGCCACACAGTTCTAAAGGTTTTTAAAATGTTTGTCTCTGGGAATATAAAGGCAATGAAACTTCTATCACCATTAGATACACAAACTGCTGTTAAACTGACCAATTAACGAAACATTTCTTACTGCATGCCAAGTAGATCCTGCAGTGAGCTCAGTTTTTTCTAGCAGAACAACATCCTTCAAACCAGCCTTAGCCAAGTGGTAGGCTAGACTCACACCTACACAACCACCTCCGATGATCACCGTGTCTGCCCTATCTTTCCCCAAGGAAGGGGATGGGGTTTCTTTCCTGAAGGAAAAAAAAAAAAAAAAAAGAGAAAAAATACAGTTACAAAAAGACTGTTGCATTTTTGACCATCTCTTTTGTTTACTCAAAATCAATATATTTGTTTAATCATAATGTAACTTAGTGCCTGCTTCAAAGTCTGGCCTAAAGCCTAATTTGTTCACTCTACCTTCTTAAAAAGTAAGTGCTCTTAAATAGTCATATACATAAAAATTTGTAATACAAAAACCAAAGCAAAAGTTTGCTTCTGCTCACAACTTTTGAATCTTTGTTATTTGTCTAATATAGCCTTAAATGTAGACACATTCTCAAAAAGAATCTGCACCCCTGAAATTACAGTATCAAAACCTGACTTTTCAAAAGTGCTACAGTATATACAGCATAAAGAGAAAGTCTTTAAAAAATGTCTACTTATTAAGGCTCTGTAATACATTTCTAAAGCCAATGTCAGGCAGCCTATGTTAGTGTCTGTGTCCATGAACCATGAAACTTTATTTTCATGTTCTGTCTGTTTTGACATGTTCTACTTTGCAGAAGTCAAAATGTTATAGAAATGGGTTTCTGTCAATGGCTTGCACCTGTGACCACACCACACAGCATTTTCACAACTCTTTAAGCAACCATAAACCAGAACTGCTGCTATAGGAAGCCTTATTCTTTTCCATCTCTTCTGCCTCTATACTGCCCCTTCCACAGTCAGGCAGCAAGACAGATCAGAAAATTTACCCTGATTTGTAAAAAGCCTTTCTTTTCTTTTTTTCTTTTTTTTCTTTTTTTTCTTTTTTTTCTTTTCTTTTCTTTTCTTTTCTTTTCTTTTCTTTTCTTTTCTTTTCTTTTCTTTTCTTTTCTTT
>JANHGL010020836.1:0-15282 GCA_024611195.1 Ceyx melanurus
AAGAAAAAAAAAAAAAAAAAAATTATTCAACAGCTTTCTGATCTGAGGCATTCCTTCCTAAATATCGGGGTAAAACTCAGAGCCATGGTCCACGCTCTGCAGCATCGGCTTCTGGTCAAGCGACGACATCCTGCTCAGCATCTCGGCCGACAGGGCGTAACTATTGCCCGACTTCTCCTCGAACCAGCTATCGAGTGCCCGTTTGCAGTCGAAGCTGGCGATGGGTGGCCCGTTCACAGCAATCATCAGCAGATCGCTGAGCTGCTCCAGCGTCAGCCGGGAGCGGTTGTTCTTGCGCACTCTCTGCAGGGCGTTGCGCCCCTTCTCGCAGCAGGCTGAGGAGGTGGGGAGGACTTTGAGGATCTGAACGATTTTATTTAGGAGGGGGAATCTTTGTTTATATTTACAAATGTGACCGAGCAAGTCTTTAAAACCATTTTTGGTATAATAATCCACCTTGAGTTCTCGCCACTCCATCAGCAGACTCCCTCGGGTGTCCATCCCCTCTCTGCAAACCTCTCTGGAGAACGATGGGACTGTCTCCAGGTGTTCAAATATTTGCACCATATCCTCCTTCCCGTAGCTCATGAGCTCATCGGTGCTTCGGGGCCAAGCTGCGAGGTCAAACACCTGACAGGCCCTCACAAATGTCCGGCTACGGGAATCGAACCTTTGGGCAAGGATCACCTGCGTCTTCTGGCAGATCTTTTCTCTGATTGACTGGAATTTGGCTTCGGCCACCCGTAGGTTTTTCACAGCGATCCCATTAAAGCTTTCACGGAAATTTTCCTCAAATTCCTGCAAGTACTCCCCGGGTGAGTCGGCGAGCCGGCTGATCTCCTGGATGGCCTCCTCAATTTTATCATCCACCTGGGATACGAGGAGGTACTCCCCTTGGAAGACGTAGGCGAGGCGTGAAAGCACAGCGATCACATCCAGCAGGAAGTAGATGAGTTTAATCGATTGATAGTCCATCAGGAACTGCAGGAGGGCCAAAGCGATGGCAGAAGCGTCTGCCCTTTGGGTCTGGCCGCTGACATCTTTGAGATGGGCCACGACCTCAAGGTAATCCTTGATGAGAGCATTGAGCACATTCTGCTCCCCAATGATCCATTTGACCGCTCGGATGTCCCCCAAGAACTCGGTCTCCTCGCACAGTGTGGCAGCAGTGACCCTCAACTCACACATGAGTCGGGGAGAATAACGATAGAAACTAAGCAGCTGCTTCAAGTTGTTTTCTAGCTCCTCCAGGCACGGTAGTTCCTTCCCACTGATTGCATCCAGAATTTCCAAGTGGGGCCTGTGCACCATGAAGGGCAGGCAGAGAAGCCAGGGCAAGGTCTTTCTGATTGTCATAAACAGGTTGGCTCTCAGGCTGGCGGTAATATTCGCGCCATCGACTCCCAGGCCAATAGTTGGCTTCTCATCCTGCAGTCGTATCCCCAGGCTGGAAAAAGCTCTGTCTAACGCCTGGAGGTAACTGTCTGTCGTAGAAAAGCCCAGTTCCTGAAGAGACAGGAATTCGGTTGCCGGGGGCCCATCACTGCTCGTGTACTGCACGTAAACCGCCACCGTGTCTGCGAGCAAGTCATCGCTCTGCCCATCCAGAATGATGCTGAGGAAGGGAGACTGTCGGATGCGTTCAACCAGGTCCTCTCGAAGAGCCCGGGCGATGTGGTGGATCAGGATCTGGCAGTCTCCCTCGTTCATGTATTGATCTACCACCTTCAGCTCGCACTTTCTCAGTAGCTCTGCCAGTGGCCTGAAGTCGTAGTAAGGCCTTCCCTCCAGGGCCAAGTGGTAGGCTGTATTGAAGAGCAGGGTCATGTTCCGGCACATCTCCTCTGTCTTCTCTGGGTGCATCCTGAGCTTGTAAAGCTGCAGGCACTTCTTGTGGAGGTTGCTCTGGCTGTGAAGCTTTATTGTGTGGATCTTGAATTGCTTTGAACCGATGATGAAGGCTGAAGTCCGAGAGGATTGCACTGTGTACTGCCTACAGACGTGGCACCACATTTCATTCAGCGTCGGGGAATACCGCAGGAACCAAAACTTTTTCAGCCACTCTTGCTTGAAGCGCCGTATCCTCCGGCCTGTTGCAGAAGACATCTTGGAAGGCTCGTCTGTAGCAGCGATCATGTCGTTGGAAACCGATTCATCAGCAGAATCTACCTCTTGGTCGTCGTCCTCCATGATGGTGGGAACGGAGATGATGCTTTCTGAAGCTGTTAAGAAAAACAAAAACAAAAGAAAAAGGGAAAAAAATATGGCATTTGCACAGTTGCTGAGCTAGAGAAACACCCTACTGGTGATAGCAGAGCACTGCCTGATGAGCTGCCCACTATCTGCCCTCTCCTGCCCACGATGAACCATGGGTAGAATTTGAATGATGGCTTTGAGGGGAAAATAAATCAACATTTCTGCATCTGAGCTTTGCTTCCAATGTGTCACAATGGACAGCAAGAAAGGATGCTACATCCTGTCTACTTGCACAACACACGGTGTGACCCAAACGTTCCCTTTGGTGAAGGCACCTGGCTCCTGGCTGCTCAACAGCATGTTTTCCTGGAGGAAATGAAACATCTCTTCAGCAAAGGACACATGGCGGAGGAAACAGAGAGGGCTTTCCAACATGAGACACAGCAGGGACAGAATTCCATACATAAAGAACGCACATTTCAGTGTTACCACAGAGTCACCCAGACTTTCTTGGTAGCATGTGAAGCACTGCGGAGGGGCTTCCGCTGAAAGAGAATGCATCAAAAATACAGCAAACAAACTGTCTGCAATGGAATGTCTCTTTTATTGGCAGTGCATTATCGATTACAATGGCGACAAAGAGAGCGAGTTGTCATACAGAGTCTTCCCCAGACAGTTTCTTCCACTGTGCCCACAGCTGCATCAGCTCCTGGCCCACCCGGTCACAAAACCTGACAACAAAAACCTTCCACAGAGCCACGTGTCCACCTGAACACTCAGAGCAAAACACTTTAGATGGGTACACAGCACACAGGCACCTCACTACTCTCCTTAGGCAGGGTTTGGAGAAGGCTGTTACTCGGCAAGGCTTACCTGTGGGGTCTGAGAACTCTTGGAGCTCAGGTACCTGGGGTGGTAGGACGGGTGGCTCAGGTAACTTCCCAGATCTCAGCATGTCTAACTCGGCCTGCAGCTCTCGGATCTTCTTCTTCAGCCGGATGCAGTTGGGGCAGAAGGAGGTGGTGGGGATTTCGTGGGAGTTGCCTTGTGCAGAGGCCAGGGACAGCTCGGTTGGGCTGTCTGCAGTGAGTGACAAAGGCTCTTCTTCCTCGTCGTCAAGGATGCCCACCTCTTTGGCTGAGCTGAAAGAGGAACCATGGGGGCCCTTCCATTCCCCCTCGCTCTGGTTTCTGCTGAGGTTCAGGGAGCCATGCTGCATGGCACTGCCACACCTCTCAAAGATGTCCTCAGCCTGGTATTTAGCTGCTTTTCCGATGGAAAGTGGCGTACTCATTGCTAACTGGTTATCTTCAAATCTGGCAGACTCCAAGGAAGCCTCCAGGACATCTTTGAAGATGAGGTCAATCTTTTTTTTCTTTGTTTGGGGGTGGGATTCCCCCTCGTCACAGCTGCGCTTGTAGGGGCTCTTCCCTTGCTTTAAGGTGGAGAGCTGGAGCATCCCCTTCGTGTCCTCCTGATTTTCAATGTTTTTTTCTGACTTCTCCCTCTGCCACTTCTTGTCTCCTGGAAAGGCAAAGGAGGGGTGGACATTATCACGGGGAATCGAGCACCACCCCTCAATCTAAAAACTCAAAACTCACAAGAAAAAAAAAAACCAAACCAAAACAAAAAACAAAACACCAAAAAAAACCAAAAAGGCAGTTTGAATCAGTTTGAATCCCTGTGGGTCTGCACGTTGTGTTACAAACCAGGGAGCTGACACAACTCAGTGGTAACGGAGGCTCGCGAGAGAAGGAGCCCTGCTAAGGGGCACGTCTGCCAAAACAGAGACAGTCCCGGGCAGCCACAGCCGGGTAGGACCCACACACTTTAAAGAGAAGAGAAACTACAGGCAGCTTGTTTAACCTCAAGGTGTTTAATCAACCTGTGCTAGAAGGAACCTACAAGGTGAAGGACTGACCACAGTGGAACCTACCACCCAGCACAGTTTTCGACTGGCTGTAAGGAAGACCTGTGCCTGTTTTGACTTGGTAAAAGGTATCAAAGTGCAGAGCAGTGCAGTGAGAGATTCGGACCGTTTCATGACAAAACCCTGTGTCGCACAAAGTTTGCAAAGCCCCTTTGCTCTCCTTCAGTTTGGAGGCTGCTCCAGAAATGCAAAGGTAAAGGAGTAAAAATAACTTGCTCTCTTAAACCCCAAGGTACTCGTTGTCAACTGAGCTATACCAGGTGAACACCCTCCAAGGATGGGACATCTAACTTGTCCCAGTGGAGTCTAAGAGGGTGGCCATTCAGTGATTAAAAAAAGAAACAACAAAAAAAAATACAATAAAAGTAACCTCTCACAAAGTATTAACTGCTTAAAATAAAGGGAATAGCCAGATTTCCTTACCTGGAAATTCAAAAGACGATAGGTTTGGCTCAATTTCCATCATTCTTCTATCTTGGAAATAACTTCAAGCATTGATGGCTTCCCAAACAAGACGCTGCTTTATGCTGATTTTGGATTTTGTTTGCTTTTTAAAGTGCATTCATGCTTTCGTAAGAGTTACAGAGCAAAAGCCACCATTCCCTCTCCAAGGAGAGCAATGATAAGAATGCACAGAAGACGCAAGACTCTCAACAGAGCAAGGAACCATAAGAAGGGCTGGCCCAAATGGTGGGGATTTTGCACGGGGTTTGGATGCTGGCTGGGCAAAACCAGCAGCTTCACAAGTGAATCCGCAATGACAGATCTCATTTTCAATACGCTGACGAGGGAAGTGCTTAGGGACAAAGCTTGGAGTCTCTGCCCCAGGATGTCCCCTGTTATGGACTGTAATGACTACTGGCAGAGGCAGGGATTTAAAGAATAGATTCTTCTTCATTCTTGGTGTTTTTTTTTTCCCCAGCCACCTGAGCAGTGCGGCCCTATGGAAAAGCTGGAAATCACAAGGTGATCCCTCTTATTATCATTGGTCTCAGCTCTGTTGATAAGGTGGGTCAGAAACTACTGACAGAAAGAGAACCCAGGGATTATTTATTCTGCCATTTTCCTGTCAGTGCCACTTTACTCGATAGGCTCATCTTCAGGTGACTCAGAAATTTTTACACAGAAAGAGACTCCAATGGGTTTTGTGCTGCTTCCTGAGCACCTCCCAGTGCCCTCCCAGCTGAAGCTGTGACGTCTCTCCCAAGTCTAGCAACAGCCCAAGTGATGCCTCGTTTCAACGATGCCTCTGCACTGCTTTTGCCAACACAGGCCGAGCCCAGCCTGCCACAGGATGAGCTCACTGAGACGTCTGCAGCTTCTAGGATGGTCTCTGAAGGCCATGCAACCCACACGGTTACTCAAGTGCATGGTAGGCTATGGTGGTCCTGGAGACAGAGCTCCACTGCATTTGCAGCACAGATCAGGCTAGGACCAACCATTTCACTCACACAAACCACGACCAACCACGATTAAAGGCATGTCTGTATGGCAGGGTGACTGCTGGTGGTCTTGGTGCCCCTTCAGAGCAGCTCCTTCTCTTGCCATACTTTCAGAAAGCACCAAACCAACTCGACAACAGAGGTGTGCACGGGATTTGGCCAAACCACCACAGCCTGTACCTAGTCACACGCTGAAGTTCATTAATAGAAGAAAAGCCACATTTGTCATACCCCTGTTAATTTTGAAGTGGGAATCATCCAAGTACACCTATCAAGATGTAACACTGTAAGTGCACAGTAACTCCAAGGTGGTGGGGGATAACCAGCTTTTTCAGGACATCTTGTCCACCCCAAGAGGAGACACCTTTTACCAAGTCAAGGCAGCAACAGCAGCTGTGCAATAACACACACGGGCACCTTAAGAAGGAAGTTCTGCTTTGTGTGGCTGCCCCTCTGAGGCCCTGCCATTCTGTGGCTTGGCCTGGAAAGAAAGGCATTTAATTTTAACTCCAGGTCTCAACACTGTACAGAGGATCCACTGCATTCAGGATTTTTACCTTCCTCTAAAGCTTCCTGCACTGCTGACATCACCCTGATGTAAAGGACCACAGGGTTTGTCCTAGCACAGCTACTTTTAAGATAAAACACCAATTTTTATCAAGGAAAGAATCAATCTGGCAAGTACACAGCCTCCTGTACGCTGGACGTGCGCTCTAAGGTTGCAAGACTAAGGAGTCTCTAGCTGATGCCGTGATGATCCCACATTATCTTTCTGAAGAAAGAGGAGATAAATTAAGCGAGGAAAATGGACACACAAACACGGAGGAGGTCTCTTTCATATGGACAAAAAGCTCACTCAGTCTGCTTCTGGGAGCCAGAGGCAGTGGCGCATTCAGAAGAAAAGCCCTAATGCCTGTCTGTGGAACCACCAGCTTGGACAGAAAGATTTGTGTGAGAGAGAAGGTCTGTGACCCCTGCACTTGGCACCAGGCCCCTGCAGTACACACACCAGACGACACGAGACGACACGGCACGTGACACAGCACAGCAAAGATCTTTCTTTCATGATCTCCATGACATCAGCCACGTGATTCTTCTTGTCCACCTGTCCATCCGTGTCCAGGCAGAGCTCTCACCCAGTGGTGCTCTGCTCGTGGAGATGCAGCTCCCCTCGCACAGCCTCTGTATCACCTACTTCACCCACCACACTCGGCCCGGCAAGTGTGGCAGCCCAAGGGGATGGGGGAGAGGGTGGGAAGGGAGGTGACTCACCGCTTGTGAGGTTTCTGTTGATGGTCTCCTGGGACATGCTGTGCAAGCGCTTCATGTAATCCTCGCTGTACCAGACCCGCAGCTTCTCCCCGGGGTGGATGTCACGGCAGGCACGGAAGTAAATCCTCTCACTGTGCTGGAAGGCCATCAGGTTCTGCTCCCTCTCCTCCCGGGAGATGACCACGTACCTGAGGGCAAGGTGACAAGGCAGGCATGAAGCACAAGCTTCTTTACTGTGCACCTCCCCACCCCCTACTCCATGCACCAGAATGATGACCACGATGAAGCCAGAATGACCTTCAGAGAGTGCCATCGACACAGCCAGACTGGAAAGCATGGAGCTGTATAGTGCAAATCACCAGATATACAGGACAACAAGCATGGACACCCAGGGCACACTAAACCAGTGGGTCCACTTCTTCTGGAAGGGGTGACAACAACGTACGTCCAACCTGAAGGAGCTACTCTGCCAGTAAGGGTGATGCAGACTCTCACAGGAAGAACTACCAATTCCTAGTGATGGAAAAAAAGAGACTTGTGGACACTGATCACTTGACATCCCAGGGTCTCCTCCCTTGTCCTCAGGAACATCTGGAACACATCAGGGTCCCCCTGCCTGCCTCTTTCCCGAAAACACCATCTCCCTTTCTAGTAGATACCAGATTTCCTCGCTTCTTTCCTTTGGGACAAGCAAAATTGAGATTCCTGGGGGCAGAACCACATGCAGGGGAGTAGTTGCTGGTTGTCCAAAAGGAAACCAGAGTCATGCCAGTACTGGAAGTTTTAACACATGGGTGTTCAGCAGGATGTGACAGAAAAGTACAAACACCCATTGCAAATCTCAGGAAAACCTAGCACCACATTGTGGGGATCTCCTGGCAGCACTGACAGAAAATCCACTTTCTGGGTAAGATTTAATGTTCCTGATTTAAACCATCTGAATTTCAGATTGTCAGAAATGCATTCATTCCCACTTCAAGCAAGTGACCCTCTGTCAGCTCAGCAGGACAGAGATCTACAGCTACAATTACTTTATTTGCTCTCAAGTGCCTCATCCTCTTGCTAGAGGACATGAAAAAGGCTCAGGAATGCCTGTTTTAGCTGCCACCCAGCACAAACTCCTAACACCCATCCAGGACCAGGAGAAGACTGGGTCACAGCAGGAACAGGCAGGAATGGTTCACAGCTAACAGCTTTTTCTTCTCTCTTGCCCTTTGCCTCTGTCGCTCAGCACTCCCTGCTGCAGTAAGATTAACGATGAAGATCAGGCTCCTCTGACATCTGCCACTACCAACCCTTGTCCAAATGTTCCCTTGCAGCTCACAGGTATTTCTTTGGCTTCAGAAACCTGTCCATTTTCCCTCAGATGCTCCTCCCTCCTCCAGCTGAGTGCACACACAGATAAAGGCACAAGCTCACCTGCACACCAACTAGTGTGCCTAAGGACACAAACCTGGTGATGCCCTGCAAAGCACAGAAAACAAATCTGCAGTGCCTCTGACCACCCAAGGCTCCCACCATTCTGGTTTTAATGTTAAGCAACTGTGCATGTGCCTGCCCTCAGCTGTGTTTTTCCTGAAGTGTGCTCCCCAGGATGTGTCAGGCATTATTTAAACAGCAGGCTCTGTCACCACCAAAACTGGCTGAACTGGCTTTTGGCAACTCTCATTTTACTTTTGATCACAAACCAAAGGAACTTTTAAATGATTGGTTTGTGTATTTGAGACAGAAGGGATGCCTGGACCAGTGTGGTGTGGAGAAGGTCCTGCAATGACACACAGCTACTACAGCCCTACTGTCCCTTCTGGGTGTCAGAGACCACACTACTGACACCGTATCAGGCTTTCGGAGGGCCAGGAGATAACATAGCCCATGAGATCACAGCAACGTGCTGTGATCAGTCTGATGCCCTACACCACAGGACATCCTGGAAGATGCTCTCCCCGTCCAAGTGAAATGTTTCCCAGGGTGAGCTATGGAGACACTCTACAGGTGCTCTGCACCCCACTGCCCAATGATCAGCCAGAGCAATGACAAGAGCAGGTGGCCCCTGCCAAGGAGCCTGGTTCTCTGCAAAGGTTCATCACCCTCGTGCCACTCACAGCTCCCTAACGCAACACACAGTACACAGGACCCACACCCCCCCAGACAGCAGCACAGAGGAATTCACAGGACAGCAGCAGAAAGAACTTTCTTCACCCTCAGTTTCCCATTTCAGAATCTCAGGCATCACATCTCAAAAACGAAATCTGTTCAGCTGGTAGAGTGGAAAAACAGCTCAAGCTGGTGCCTCCAGAGAATGACCCCAAGGAAAGAAACCCCATGGCAACTCCACCCTGATAATGTCATTTCCCCCACCCTCAGGTGATGGTTTGGTCCAGCAGTGATATTTTCAGTCTGGGGTCTTCTTGTTCTTCACTGTACCCAGACAGGCCCTTCATTTTCTATCTTGAAGAGGCAGCCTCTGCTGACAAATGTGACTACCTCATTTTTCACTGGATGCAGCTTCTGCTGACAGATGTGGTTACCTTACTTCTCTCACAATGCACTGTTCCCAGGGCCTCTGCTCATAGAACTAAGCCCAAGTTCAGTGCAAATTCACCACTAAGGCTTTAGCAAGTCTCTGATAAATGCTGCAGAGTGAATTCTGTTTGAGCGACTACAACAACCAGCAAACTCCATTTAACAGCCAGATTTAGGTAGTTTTCTACACCTAAACTCCTGATCTATTCCCACCAGGGCTCACTTTTAGTTAGGGGTATTTTATAAGGCATGACCACGCTTTTCCTGTTTGCTCTCCTCCTGTCTCTAAACCCCTCCAAGCCAGCACCCGGCAGCCACTGGCGCTGTTGATTTCACCAGGAGGTATGAAGAAAGCCCTGAACAGACACTTGTGGAACAATCCAGTCACAAACACGTTTCTTCTCAGCTGCTGGCAGTTCATAGCTGGCTTATGGAAGCTTGACATCTGTGATACTTCCCTGAGGTAATGTGAACAGGGATGAGATCAGCCCCATAAATGAACCGCTTTCAAAACAGCACTGCACAGCCCCATCGAAACCCAATTCCACCTACAACACCTCAGGCTGCTGCACACGTTAGAGGCAGCAGTTTCCTAAGGACAGAGGAATCCACTTCACAAAACAGCAGCCTGCTTGGTGAGGCAGGGCCACACGCTGATGCTGAGGAGAAGAGGGGTTGTACCAGCCTGCCCCAGGGTTTGCCTCCTGACTGCTGGCCCCTCTGCTGCTCACCCTCCCCTGACACCCTGCCAGGGCAGAGCACTGTAGGTAAAAGGCTCTTCCCAAAAGACCATTGGGTGTGAAGCCAGGGCAGGAGATCCCACATAAGAGAGGTGCCACCAACTTAGGCAGAGGCCACGAGGAGCTGTTCCCACAAACCCTGCTGACCTCTCTGAGGCTGAGAGCTTCCCAGAGACCCAGCACCCTTGACAGGCTTGTTACGAGTTTGGGTAAAAATGATATGAGAAACAAACGACTCGACAGCAGCTCTGTTAAAAGTGTTATATATTTATTGCATTCTTAACAAAAATACTCTTAAGAGATGGATTTTTTTCAGCATGTACAAGACATGGATATATGGGGCTGAGGCACAGCAGTTGATTTTGACACAGGCACTTACTTCAACAGCCAGTTAACGTGAAGGGTGCAGGAGGAAGTGTCCTTTGGGAGCCAGTACAGAAAAGCCACTCCACCGAGAGGTCTACACAGGGCAGGAGACACGTCCCCAGATCTGGGCCAATCTGTAACAGTCCACAGAGGAAGCTGGGGGAGACATCAGGTAGTTTATAGTACAAGGTCCATTCTTCTGAGCAGAGCCCAGCCTTTGGGGGTTTGTAAGGAAGGCTGCACACCCTGTGTCAGGGATCTCTCTCTAAACGCATCTGTGTGGGCAGACTGATGGCATGGAGGATGCCAACCCCCTGCAGTGCCCAGAAACCTATGGCATGGGAGTCTCCTCCTCTGCAGACCTGAGGGTTCCCAGAAGGGACCCACCCAGACAACACTGGAGGAGCTAATCCTTTCAGAAGATCCACAGGAGAACATCAGCAGGGACCAAATATTATAAAAATAGAAAATGCTACTTCTAATCTATATATAGCAGCAGCACTGTATAGACTGAGAAAGCCTTTTAAACCCACCACTGGCTTTTTCAGTTATCTGCAATTCATAAATTACATGCACTTCCACCAGATTTCCCAATCTTCCCTTCAACTGAATAGAACAGTCACTCAATAGTGACTTTTTCAGAAGACAAATTTTACAACAGAAGTCAAACGACATCCTTGGAGGAAGGTGACTGATTACTGACTGGGTCCACCACCTATGCACTATGAGGAATGTCCCCCACATGAAACCAGTGCAGGTCGTCCCTCAGAAAGGAGGGTTTTCTCCTCATTAGACATCTACTTCCTTCAGCAAGGGCCTTTTACCACACCACTAAAAATAAATTACTCGAACTAGAATTACAGGACAATTAAAAAGAAGAAAGGAAAAGCATGTCAGGAATGCCTGACATAGCAGACACACAGTGAACTCTCCAGAAGAGAGGTTAGTGCACTATTCTTCCAAAGAACAGGCCAGACAGGTTAAAGAAGATCCTTCAAGCTCACACAACTCAAGCCATCCTGCTATTACCCTGTGCTGCCCAGGTGCAGTTCCTGTTGGAGCTTACACAATGTCTTAGCCAAGTCTGTAACCCAGACATGACATGATGGTCCATGCTCATAGTAACTTGAGTAATTTCTTGCAACCCACCTCCACACAAAACAGGACAGCACAGAGAGCAGCAAGTGTGCAGGCAACACCATGGCACTGGTTCCTGCTGGATCATACCACAGTAGCACTCCAGCTTTTTCCAGGAATGGGGGAAAACATGGTCGGTGTGTACGTGGAGGTCAAGGAAAAGACAGACATGTTGTAGAAAAGCTGCCACATATGTTGTCACCACCTGAGGTGACATCAGCAAAGCCTAGTTTCAGAGTCAGGGCTGCACATGGGCACTGCATACAGCACTCCAGCAATTCAAAGGCTGTAACACTGCTCTTTCTTGCATCTGTGTGGGTACAGAAAGCAGCACAAAACCTACATAGCTTAGAATTTAACATATGTAGCTTTGAATTTAGACTGTGAACTGTTCACAACAGGAGAACACACTACAGACCCCACACTAAACAACAGGAGGGAAGTGAAAAGTCACTGCGTCGAAGTCGACAGAATTAGAGGGATGCAAACCCAAACTTCTTCCTGAGGTCAGAAGCAAGCCCTGCATCTTTGTTTCTGTGCAGTCTCACGTTTGGAGGAGGATGAGGTGGTTCAAAACCAAAGCCTACCAAGCAATAAAACAACACATTGTCGTACTGTGGTCTAGCTGTACTTGAGCTGTGGCTGTGAATGGTTGGCAGGGGTGCCCAGCTGGAGCAGACACAGACTGAAATCTGGGATGCAAGCACATGAGCCACAGCAGAGCTGCTGAGTGCTCTCAGACCTGGCCTCAGCATCACGCCTTCCTTCCTCTCCTGCATGAGCCTAAGTTACAGGAAGCCCTGGACTGCCCATTATTGCCTGACACAAGATACAACTAACGAGTAGTAAGAGCCCTTAGAGCTGCAAGGATGTAGCTCTGCTCAGTGCATACAGTATTTTGCAGAAAGATGGCAGGGAGGTTGTAGTCGGGCACGTCTGTGGGCTGATGGAGAAAGGAGGCCTGCAGTACACTGTCCCAGATAAGCACTGCTTCACAGGCATGGAAAGAGATCAGGATGATGACTCCTATCCTAGTTTATAGAGCATCCAAAGCATAGGGAAGCCCGTGAAAACTCCTGATCTCTATGAACAGAAAGATGTCCTATGTCCCAGGCTTTGTGAGATTTTCCCTCTCTGCCAGCCCTACTACTCAGCTGCCATAACTCCCACTGCTCTGCCAGCTAGCAGCAGGATAGATGGCTAGGCTGACTCTGGACCTCCACCATGGAGTACAGTACACATCGAAAGGCCACATGAGCATGCAGCAGCTCAGGAAGGGGCACCCTTCTTTACTTGACAGGGAGCAGACTAAAAATGGTGTTTTCTCTTTCGTGACCTGGTAGCCCGCCCAGGAGTAGTCTGTTTTGGGGCGTTTTGGTCAGGCTCTGCACTGGGCTCAGGGGGCTGTTTTGAGCAAGCTGCTTGCAGAAGACACCACTGCGTGACACTAGGATCCTGCCTCTTATGGAAAACCTGGAGCCCACTGCAGATTTCTGATAGGGTCTGGCACATCTGGCTGAGCTGGCTGGTGAGGTCAGCCATCCTCAGACCAATGCCATGAATGCTGTCTGCTACGTCCCTGTGGACAGCCACCAGCTCCTGGCAGAACTGCCTCAATAGGTCTGTCTGCTGCGTGTGGCAATGGAGAAGCTGGCAATCGAAGCTGAAGAGGGGTGGGCTCCTCATGCAGGGACGTGGGGGTCTGAAAGACGAGGTGGACGATGCAGGTCCTGCCCGTTGGCTGGCAGCTCCCGAGGGCTCTGACCAAGGAAGACGTGTGGAGGGAGGAGGAGGGCCCAGAGAGCTGGTTGACCCCTGCACTCTGCAGTGATGAGAAGCGGTGCTCCTGAGGAGTGCCTGGCATCTCTTCGTCAGCTTAAACAAAAGAGGAAGCATGAATTATTAGTGTGAAATCCCTCACAACTCTGCCTTCTGCTTCATGGCATCTCAAAGCACACGGGAAAAAAAAAAAGGCTTTTTCCTCCCCTCTGCCAGTTGAGACAAGCCTGTAGCTCCTGATGTGTAACTCAACACGTGCATGCTGCAAGGTTAGCACCTGCGTGGCAAGCTGAGCTGTAAGAGGCCTGAAGAGCAGGCGAGCCCAGTGAAACAATGAAGAATGCAAGCTGTCATGGTATCCTATTTGATTTAGGTATATTAGGTTTGATAATAGAATATAAATCTATTTCAGACCGTAGTAATGACTACCCTTCCTCAAAACTGTAAGTAGCTATGGCACTCAAAGGGCACTCATGTCCCTCTTGGAGGGACAATGGCTCCTGGCCTTTGGCCCAGACTAAAATCACCCTGACACATTTGGTTCCTCATGTCAGAACCCTGTTCCCGTGTCATTTCTTACACCCTCTGCACTGTGAGAAGCACAGCTATAGTATGTGCTGCTCACCAGATCTGTATCAGCCACCGTGTGGCTTGGTATCACTAAGGTAACCAGGCCATCAGGTGTGGCAGCAACAGGATCCTGTCTTTACCAAGCAAGTGTACTCGATGCAAAACCAGAAGACAAATACCATGGGAAAATTCTCATTAGTCTGGAAAATATCCAGTGGGCACACTGAGAGGAAGAAGAGATGAGACTTCACTTGTCACACCTGCTGCTATCTCCTCGCACAAGATGCATCCACCCTATCTCAGAAACAGCATGTCTGGCTTCTCACAGAGGCAAAGAATGACAAAAGTCCCACTTTGTCAGCTCTTGAAGATTTTTGTCCTTGCTTTCCCACTAACAACATTACTGCAGAGATGAGATGAGACCTAACGCGACAGGACAGAGCCACCCACGAAATGTTAGTTGGATAACTACCTGGGAAATGAGCCCTCTTTCTATCTGCTGCAGCCCTAAAAGCTCATGGGCCAAGAAGCTGCACCTCCACACAAGAAAACTATGTGAGTGGGGAAAGAACCTGCAAAAACAGCTTCTAGTTCAGCACTAGAAAGTGTCTGAGAATTATGCTGTAAGCAGATTAACTCAGAAAGCAAGGCCAATGGTTTCTTCAAAAACAGTCGAGAAGGGAGCCATTACCATCTACCTTTTTTTGCAGCATTTGTGCTGAGCCTTCAGACCACCAGCAAGAAATCATATGTGGCCTAACCTCAGAGCATAACCACCAGCAACCACTGACCCCCACCCTCAGAAGCCCTGGTGGAAGATGGTCACCATGCGGGGAGCCCTTAGTGACTGGAACATGATTGATGGCATTTCTGTTTTATTGGGGTGCATGCAAGAGGAAGAACTCCTAATCCTTTCAAAATCACTTTTTTTTTTTCAGAGACTGGAGGTAGTTACACTTCAACTACAAATGTTCCCTCACTTGTAGGATTAGTTCACACTAAGAAGTGGAATCTCACAGAATCACAGAATGTGAGGGGTTGGAAGGGACCTCGAAGATCATCTGGTCCAACCCCCTGCTCCAGCAGGGTCACCCAGAGCAGGGTACTCAGGATCACATTGTCCAGGCGGGTTTGGAATCTCTCCAGAGCAGGAGACTCCACAGCTTCCCTGGGCAGCCCCTGCCAGGCTCTGCCACCCTCACTGGGAAAAAGTTTGTCCTTGTGTTTCCCCTAAATCTCTTGTGCGCCAACTGACTCCCATTGCCTCTTGTTCTGTCACTGGATGACACTGAGCAGAGTCTGGCTCCATCCTCCCTACACTCACCCT